>JAGDQP010012454.1:18858-50270 GCA_022664845.1 Lepisma saccharinum
TAATAAAGTGGACAAAAAAATTACGCTGATTATAATTATTTACTGATGTGAAAAAGGACCAGTAAGGTATTTGTAGGACTAGTGAAAGATTTCACTGTTAATTCGAGCCCTCATTATCGGATTTGTAGACTGTTTTTCCTATATGACCGTTGTCCGT
This sequence comes from Lepisma saccharinum, assembly GCA_022664845.1. Taxonomy (NCBI): domain Eukaryota; kingdom Metazoa; phylum Arthropoda; class Insecta; order Zygentoma; family Lepismatidae; genus Lepisma; species Lepisma saccharinum. The sequence continues at coordinate 19,016 of JAGDQP010012454.1, forward strand.
TTTTTTTTTTTTAAGAAAATAAAGTGCTTTGATCATCTTTACTGCTACTAGTTTTCTCATCGGAAAAATGTTCTTTTAATTATCGGAACTGCTCTTTTCCCTCTCCTTCTTAAAAAAGTTTTTCCTGAGTTTCCACTTTCCAGTCACACCCTCTTCTTTTCTTTCTATATATGGACGATCTCCCGTCTTATGTCTCGTCATCTGAAACCAGAATTCTCCTCTTGCTGACGACTGTAAATTATTTCGAGAAATCCGATCATTACAGTATGTTACTGATCTCCAAAAATCTATCTCTAACCTCTTCAGAGTTCCCAGTTACCTTGAAATCCTGGAATAGTCAGGGAATCCAGCTTAGTACTAAAAAGTCGTGGAAAAGTCAGGGAATTTCACTAAAAAATGTCTGAAAACCTGGAAAAGTCAGGGAATTTCACTAAAAATGTCTGAAAACCTGGAAAAGTCAGGGAATTTGATAGCTTATTGTTTGAAGTTCATTTAGCTACAGCAGGCATTTAATGTTAGATCGTTTTTGAAATTATTTGGAGGCTAATGTGCCAACCATGAAGCAATTTAAGAAAAGAATACAGTGAAATATTTTCATGTATCTTTATTTTCATGCAACTATGATCTTTATTTTCCCATGGAATTATGATATATATACAAAATGGGGTCATGAAAATTTCTGAGAAGTGACCTGGAAAAGTCAGGGAATTTTATCTTGGCAAATGAGTGGGAACCCTGCTCTTGGACTGGTGCAATGCGTGGAACTTGAAAATAAATACCTCAAAATCTTCTTTTCTTACTATTTCTTTAAAGAAGAGTCAAATTCCATCTACCTATTTCATTGGAGATAATCCTATCGCCAAAGTTTCCTCTCAAAAAAACCTTGGAATGGTATTTGACGAAAAACTTTTGTTTGCTAATCACGTGCCCTCTATAACTAACAGTTCTATGCGCTTGGTCTTCTCTATAGATTTACAGAAATTAAGGACCTTCATTCATTGAGTATGTTCTACAAAACCTTCATCTCCCCTAAAATTGAGTATTGCACCCCAATTTGGAACATGGCTAGTATTTCAAATCTTTCTCATATTGATTCTGTTCTGAACTTCTTTCTTGCTATAGTCAAAAGAAGAATACCATCGGTACGTAGCTTAAGCAAGCCCGAGTTATTATCCGCTCTTGGCCTTTACATTCTCTCTTCACGTCGCAAGCTGGTAGATTTGATGTACTTATACCAGATACTTAAAGGGAATCTGGGAACTGGAGAGTTAGTATCTAAATTTTACTTCCGTGTTCCCTTGCGAATAACAAGAAATAATAACCTGCTTCATTGCCTAGGCTAAGCTCCTTATTCTAAAAACTTGTAAATATGTATAATAATCTTGATTCAAATATTGACATTTTTGGAACTGAAAACACTTTTCGTCGAGCGCTAAATATCAATATCTGAGTTGTGTATTATAATCATTTTTTTTTTTTTTTTTGCTGAGTTATATCGTTTTATAATTTAATTTAATATTATTTAGTTCCAGTGTAAAATGGCAATTCCAGCTGTATCTGAAACTTAACAAATAAATAATAATAATAAGAATATGCACCCGCTTGCACCGCATTGAAAACGTGAGAGTTTTGCGACCGCAACAATATAATCGTCGATCTCCTCCCCACTACTCGTCAGATTTTGGGCCCCTGTGATGTTTTTGTCTTCCCAAAGATGAAGCTTAAGCTAAAAGATCCCGATTTGACATCGGAGATGAGATTGCACATCAATTGCAGAATGTGCTTCGGAAAACGGACCACCAGACAACTTTCCAACAGTAGCAAAGGCGCTGGGAACGTTATATCGCTGCGCAAAGATACTGTTTTGAAGAACCAAATGTAATTCAAGGATGGCACAGTCTCTGATACCACCTCGTATGTTATTTGTTGTGTGTGTTTAGTTTCATTGTAATTCCTTTCAGGTTTGGTTCTTCAGTTACTAATAGTTTCAAAACTAGATGCAATTGTGAAACACAGTTGTTACTTATTAACACTATGTTTTATTTTCGTAACTAGAATGAAGACTGAAATGGTGGGGACACTCGGCACTGAATGGAAGGAGGACGTTAAAAGCCGAATTCAATCCAGTGTGGAAGCTCATGATCTTCAGACAACTCCGTTAAAGGATATACTAATCGACATTGGTGGCGATGAGCTCAAAACATCGTTGGGAAGTTCAGTAGACAGTGATCTGAAAACGGATGATTTACTTAGGAAGCTTGTTCAGACCAGTGAGTGTAAGTATTTTAAATCACGATTATTTAATGGTGCCATCCTCATCTTTCGACCATCCACGTTACTTTGGTTCAAACAGGTAGAGGTACTTTTTTTTTTTTAGCAGTTTCATTGGATGATATGTATTAAGCTAACCTCTTTATTTAATATACTAGTATCTTGACTAGATAAAATAAAATTATTTTATGACCTCTGAGGCTAATAATTTTGCCCAATATTTCTTCTGTACTCTTCCGCGGAGCCATTTTGTAAATATTCATGTATATGGAAGAAGTCTCACTTTGTTAGGATTAGACTTCGATACTGTTTCATCATTAACATTCAAATTCAGTGGATCAGTTGAACCAGGATTTGGTAACTTTCTAGATTTCAGTTTGCTCCTCTTCCTACCTTCCGGAGTTGAATGATTCGTTTTTGCGTGCGTTACACTTTTACGCCAACGCATACGATGTTTCACCCGCTTGCTTTTAGATTTTTTTCTTTAATGACTCATTAGCATTAATTCTATGTCTTGTCCTATGCACATTACTTTGCAACAACGTTGTTGTTTGTTTTCCGTAGTAATATTACGCGTTTTGTTTCTTCGGTCTCTTTGTTTTCTTTCTTCTACGATATCTTGATCAATTACTTGTTTATTTGTACCCAACGTAATTTTATGTTTAGTTCGTACATTCATTTTCTTAAAGGCTTGAAGGGTTTTATCAAGATCTTCAAAAGTAACTTCACAAGATTTAATTTTTTCTTCCATTTTCTATGTCGTCCTTATGCTGGGCGCCATTAAAATCATTGAACAGATCTTTCTGATTTAGTTTCACTGTATCTACAAATCTCGTCGGGATACCAGTGTGTTCCAGTCAGGGCCTTCTTTCTTTTGCTCCAGGGAGCCACACTTCGTCATACACCCTTACTGGAGTAAAGAGGAATAGAAATGAGTGTTTTCCTCAATTGAGTTTTAATTAACTAAAGACAAAACGCTAGTACAGACCAGTGTTTATAGAACTAACTATAGGTTGCGTAAGACGTGACGTCATTGACTTGTCCAAGGACGTTAGAATTAGAGGATAGACCAAACTTGAAAAACTTGAATTCGAACATATCAGCGTCTGGCTGCCATCTTGGTATGCAAAGCCAGAACGTCTAAAAGTGGGAAAGAGTTAAAACACAAAGGATCAGCTTGAAAAACTGATGTACTTTTTTGTGTTGCTTAATTAATTCTATATATATTTAACGAAATTAGCATATTTGGATTATGTGTAACTAGCACTCTCCTAATTTCTGGCCGTACAGAACAAGATGGCAGCCTGGCGTTTTTACGTTAGGATTTAGTTGTTTTTATTTTGGCCTATCCTCTTAATTCAAACATCCTTGGATATGTCAATGACGTCATGTCTGATGTAACACATAGTTCTATAAACGTTGAATACAGACTACATGATAATATTTACATTAATTACAAATTTCGTATCGTATCTCAAACATTAATTACTATTGCTCTCTTAACAGAGTACTTTCCTACCTCTACGTAAAGGCTTCTTCAGCGCAACATCGAAATATTATCTAAAGAGTGCTTTTTGCGTATATGTGTAATTTGAAAATGTATATAAGTAGAATGAGAATAGATTTCAAATGGGTTAAAAGAAGAAAACTTGAAGATAAATCTCCAGACAAATTATTGTAACTATACAAAATATTTTCCCTTTTAACATACTTTTTGTTTTCACCTTATTTACATTTTCAAATTACATACAGATGCTTATCAGAATAATGGAAACACCTGTAGTTGGCAACACGTCAGATGTATGGGTTGGCAGTGGTGTCGTGGCGACCTCAGCGCCAGACTGCTGGTGGTGGTGTGTTAGGTCGGTCTCCATACTACGTCAGGCGTCGTGGAACAGGAGTGTGCAGTGACTGCAGCAGACGGAGGTAGTGTAAAATGGGAGACCTCTCAGAGTTTCAAAGAGGGCAAATTGTTGGTGCGCGGTTATGTGGAGTGAGTGTGACGGCAGTGGCTAGTGTGTTAGGTGTGTCGCCAGGGACAGTGTCGAAGGTGATGACGGCCTACACAACACACGGGAAAACCACATCGGGGAAGCGGAACAGTGGGCGGAAGAAAAGCATCAGTGACAGGGCACGCCGGGTATTAAAGCGCATTGTCACGCGGAACCGTCGTGCCACTGCGGCGCAAGTGACGGAGGAACTCAATCAGCACCTCCCCCAACCTGTTTCGACAATCACAGTCCGCCGCCAATTACATGACATGAACTTACGGGGTCGTGTTGCACGGGCCAAACCTCTCATCAGGGACCAGAACGCTTTAGCACGCCGCAAATGGTGCCGCGACCATGCAACTTGGACCGTTGACGACTGGAAACGTGTGGTATGGTCGGATGAGTCACCATTCACCCTATTCCAAACCACGGGCCGTGTTTATGTGTGGAGAACGCCCAAAGAAGCGTATGATCTGCAGTGTCTCCGCCCAACTGTGAAACATGGCGGCGGCACGGTGATGCTGTGGGCCGCAATATCATGGTTTTCATTGGGTCCTGTGGTCACACTTCGCGGACGCATCACTGCCAACGATTATGTCGCAATTTTAGGAGACCACTTGCATCCTATGGTCCGGATGTTGTTCCCGGACAATGACGCCATATTCCAGGATGATAATGCACCCATTCACACAGCTGGAGTTGTTGCAGCGTGGTTTGAGGAACATCGGGATGAAGTTCAACACCTCCCCTGGCCCGCCCAATCCCCAGATCTCAACATAATTGAACATCTGTGGTCCATCTTGGAAACACGACTCCGGCGACGATTTCCACCTCCATCCTCTCTCACAGAACTGGCCGATGCCCTGCACGAGGAATGGTGTAATATTCCACTTGCTACCATTCACGACCTCTATGCCTCCATCCCACGTCGCATCAAGGCTGTTCTGAAGGCGAAAGGTGGCCCGACACCATATTAATCTGGTAAGTTGCACTTTCGTTCAGGTGTTTCCATTATTCTGATAAGCATCTGTATATACATACAAAAAAAAAAAACACTTTTACATAATAAATTCTTATTGTGCTGCTGAAAAAGCCTTCAGGTAGAGGGTGAAAAGGGCTTTCGCAGAAGTGACTGTTTGGTTAATAGGACACCTACAATTAATTTTTAATCTGCGTGTTTTTTTTTTGATAATTCGTTCTCCGTTCGTTGATGTGGTTCTTTTGATTGATTTGTTATAAATTACAAAGGGGGAGGGGGATCGTAAAACCAGTGGTTTGCTGGTAAGTTTTAACATACTACCTGTTTGGGTAGATATACACAAATTTTATACCTGGTTGGGATGATATTCGGCACAACAACCGAGGATGAAATTCTCAAGCACCAGGGAAATCCCCCCCCCCCCGACAAATCGAACGCTGGTTCTGTTTACAATAATTGTCTATAAGACCTGCCTTCCATAGAAATATTAAAAGTGGAAAGGTTTCCACAATAGAACTCGAAGTTATTAACATAGTTTAAAAGTATAAAGCATTTCTTCTGTACAGTGTATTCGAGAATTTTCAGCTATTAGCAGTATTCGTTATGTTACAGAAAAATACATTTTTTAGGGCTGTTTGACCTGACCTGAATATAAACAATTATACCATATATTCATATTCGAAAAAGTCGACCGAAATAGTCATATGGTCTGAGGCGTTAGGCCAGCGTCTCCAAGGTTCGAATTCTGCTGATCTAAATCTAAAATTATGGGTGACATTTTATTTTTATTTTTCTTTGCTGGGTGAAGGAGCTGTCTGATTTGGTATGAAATGATCCCAACTCAAACATATACAGCTTCCGCTAAATGGTAAGAGAATGCAAAATTTCTTCGCTTGTAGTAGCATTTCATTAGTATCTGAAAAAAAAAAAGGGTTAGGGAGAGGGGGCGTTTCTTCGAAGTAACTACCAGAAACTGTGCAAGTAACTTTTTGTTTTATGTTATTTTCAAATGAGCGACTAAAAGCTAAGGTAAAAGAAATATTTGTTGGGGTTTTATTTAATAAATAAGCGGATTCAACTACTAATATGTTTTGCATAAGAAACCATGAAAACGAACAAAGTAATCGTGTATACGCTGAAATGTAATGAAAAAAAAAAGGAAGAAAAGTAGAATGAATTAAACACATTTTTGAACGTTCTATTATGTGTAATTTTGAATGTATTTTGAGGAGTTGAGCTATCTGAGGCTCAGACCGGGAAAGGGTTGTTCAAAGAGAACAGCCAAATCCTTTTTGTAAGTACCATCCCGCCATTTGCCTGGTGTGAGTGAGGGAAACATCCGTCAGGATTGTCGGTCGCTGAGATCGATCCCAAGACCTCCCGAATTCCAAGCCAGTGCTCTACCACTGAACCACGGACGCTCGGTCCCAGTATGTATAATTATGTTCAACTGTTCCCGCTGTGTATAAAGTTCAAGTAGGGAATGGTGAAAAGCCACATTTCTTTCTCTATAATTATTTGTCATTTGTTTTAATGTAACTAAATCTGATCTTACCTTATGGATAATTTTGGAGGGAACACAAAGGTCTATATATCCTTTCCTTGTTCAGAGTTGTAGGTTTGAATGTCCAATATGCTTTAAACAGGTTAATGCATTTATTATATTACATATTTTGTATCCTTCCAGTTACTATATCAGAGGAAGACAAGAAGAAAATATTTGAAAAATGGCAAAAGATGTTCTGGCAAGAACTCCAGAAATTGCGTGGCAACAGTGCGGGAGCCACATGAAGGACATTGGAGGGAGAAACGAAGAAACATTGATTAAGCTATGTTTTTATCAAAACGTATACCTTTCTACTTGTGTGTATAGCTTCTGTCGTTTTTATTATAATAACCACAACAGGTCCGACGTTTCAAGTACAACTTGATCCTTCGAACTGGAGGATAAATACACGTATGAGGTGCATACAACATTGCATTTTACAGTCACTTTGGGAATCATGTGAAGTATATTGTTATCAACTTGAAGGCTTTTAAATTGAACAATGCAACCAGTGACGTATTTTGTAGAATTCTATTTATTGTGTTAACTTTCCTGTCGAACATATAAATATTTGTGAAAGATATTGTACAGGCTTAACGTTGAAATATATGTTGTTTTATATATACATGTATGTATAAGTTCTTGTTATGTACAGCAAGTGAAAAGTTTGTATAATTTAATCGAATATTTTGTTCATATCCATCTTGTACAACATACAGAGTAAATATCAACGAAATAGTATTCGTTAGAATGTAGAAACTTTTCGTGTCCACTGGACAATCCTATCCGAGACCTTACGGCTGTTGGTCAGCCTTTGCTCTTGCGAGATTTTAATGCATGGACTTTTATAAAATAATTCCCCAAAGTTGAGATTTTGTTTAGTTTTCACAAAAAAATTTCATGGTTATTCTCGTGATTTGCAATGAAATTTATAACAGCTTTACAAATATGTTGTTTACTTTAAATATGTGAGAATAACGTATTTTCATAACGTATATAGAACTAATTATAGATTACATCAGACGTCACAGCTCACTTAACCAAGGATGTTAGAATTAGAGCAGCGGTTCTCAAAGTGTGCTCCGCGGAGCTCTGCGACATTTCAGATTGGCCAGAAATTAAAATTAGCTAGACAAAATTAATTTTCTCAGCATCATTACTGCTTGTTCATCATTTCTCCGCACGTCGAACGACTGTAAGTATTCAACGTATGACGCAGTAAGCCACGGAAAGTGACAGATAATCACGTTTTGAAAATGCAGTCAATCGCTTGGCTGGCGAATGGGACAGTGGAAACCTATGTGTGAGAGATTGCAGAATATTTCTACATGGGAAAGGTATTTTCGGGTATGTTCTTACCTTGTTTATGTGAGTGTACCAAGAACAATTCTGGTAAAATATACTTAAGTGCGTTTAGAAGTGAACGCGGTAAAAATGAGAAACTCCACAACAGCATTGGCAAGGACACAGAAGTACAAAAAGTTCAGCTACTGCCCGTGCATTTAAACTTGCGCTAGTTTGTAGTCTAAATTATTGTCTTCATTGCCCTTTCAGCAGTTTTTGCCTTTACGTGCCCCTTCTGTGCTGACATGTTGTTTTGTCGTGGGCTGTAGTCAGAAATGACTGCTTCCCTGGCGCATATGGAGCTGTGTGAAGATGTATGGATAAGACCTGCCGGCTTTTTAGAACCCAATATTGTCCTCGTCTATCATTGGAGGCAAAAGAGAATTGATTCGTCGTTACTGACTATTTCAATATATCAAGCGCCCAGGTGCCAGTTTTCCCTCCAATACACCACTGGTCAAGATATTTAGGTAAATGACCTCTCCCATTTTGAAAAAGGAGCAAAGATTTGGATCGGGAACGTCACCAACACCCCGACATACGCGCGCGCGCACACAGGAGGGAGACATCTCAAACTCTTACGTATTTATAGATTCACCGAGAGTTCGGGTCCGTTGTCATCTCCTGTGTGGTGACAATTTCATGACCTTTTAGATATATGCCCCTTTCCCAACGTTTGGTAATGGTTCTGGAAACAATAAAATACTACAAAATCCCGGATTTTCAACCTTTGTTTCTACAAAAACGAAATACCGCAACAGACTGGATGAGGAGCATGATAAGCGACTACAGCTCTCTTACTTAAATATGCACGTGAAAGAACTCCATGCGCAGGAAACAACTGGATTCGTCACATTGAGATGAGTAAATTAATAAATTTATATTAGGAAAAATGGTTGTACATTGTATATTTTCTACGTTCTTTTTCATGGAAAATACTAACGTTTTAGAAAAAGCTGTGTTACCTGTACTGTTAACTGAAACTAATTTCTCTTAGCAATGAACTTCCCCATTGGATATGCTTTTTATGTTCTTTTCCCTGTTGAATTTTACAACTTCGGCGTAAGCCGGTTCCATCTTAGGGATGATGCCCCTCCATAATCACTCTCCCGAAGCTAGGGGTTGGGAAATAGCGGTCAAGGCCTTACCTGAGATATCATCATATCATTCGTCTGATCAACTGAGGAAAATCCTTGGAAACCCTCAGTCAAGGTATCCTGCAACAGCGCCCGAACTTGCGTGCCTCCCCATTACTGATACAAGCCTGTGAGGTTACCAAAATGGACCACGATCATTGGCTTACTGGTTCGTATGTGAACTAAAATCTTTTACACTGTAAGCCGGATCTAGAAAAATATGTTAGGGCTCCGCAGCGTCGTATTTGCATTAAAAGGGCTCCGTGGCCAAAGAAGCTTGAGAACCACTGAATTAGAGGATAGGTCAAACTTGGAAAACCTGACTCTGAACGTACCAATTTCAGGCTGCCATCTTGGTGTGCAGAGACAGTATTTAGGAGAGAGTTATTTACACGGAATTTAAATATTAGTGTGCAAATTGGGTTAAATATATACTATTAAGAAAAAAAAAAAACATAAAAAACTCTCTTTTACAAGCTGATCATTTTAGTCTTTTCCTTTCTTTTAAATGTTTCTTGGACATACCAAGATGGCAGCCTGATGTTGGTACATTAGGATTCAAGTTTGGTCTACCCACTATTTCTAACATCCGTGGGTAAGTCAATGATGTCACGTCTGGTGCATCCATCGACCTCCATTAATACGATACTGGACTGACCGCAGCCATTGAAAATTTCATGAATATGTGAAGCTAGGGAGCGGAGGCGAAACTTAATCTCGTTTGTCCACTTCCAGTCTAAACCAATATGGACCAAATTTTCGATTCTAACTCAGTTTTTTACGCTTGATATCGCTGTGTGGCCCGTTTTTGTATTTATGTCTTAATTCTTGCAAAAAAAGGTAAATATTATTTGCAATATTTTTTATTGTATGCAGAGTGCGGTATACTCTTACATGAATAACTCAGGAATTAAGACTTGAATCAAAAAACGGGCCACACAGCGATATCAAGCGTATAAAACTGAGTTAGAACTGAAAATTTGGTTCACATTGGATTAGACTGGAAGTGGACAAACGAGTTTAAATATTTGCTCTGGCGTGTATCTTTCAACACTAAGTAGTTACTCCAGTATTGTTTATGTAGAGCTCGATGGGTGCATCTTATAGTTGAAGACAAAAGCGATGGACACCATAATGTTGGTCTGCAGATTCGTGTTGTGAATTTATTTTCATTTACTCCGTATAATGAATGCAAGTGATTCATATACAATTACGAAAGAAGTTAAGGTGTTTTTGCGGTGAATCTGGTTAAAAATTCAATTTGTGTAGTGATCAATATGTGATTGAAATTCAAAAAGCGAGTGTGACATAATTCATATGCCTAAGAAGTCAATCATAAAATTAAAGTATGTCTTCTCAATTTTTTTGGGAAGGTCATCTTGGACCTTATATTATCATCATAAGTAGTTCTATCAATAAGGAATTGGGAGGTTTGTCAACTATCCTCACCTCAAGAGATCTAATCAGAAGAGGAGCAAAATATATACGTATAGAGTCTTATGGTAAATCTCAAGCTAATTTTCAGCTCGCGTGTTCAGGCAAATACGTTCCTTAGAAACACGCAGCAGCTTTTCTTCAGATTGAAGCCAACATTCCCAAAATGGTACTACAACGGTCAGCAGTTATCTACGGTATTCCCTTCGACATGACGAATAAAGAAATAATTGAAAACTCAGAATGCCAATACTCAGTGTTCAACGTCTAAAGCAAAAAGTAAAAGGTGTACAGGGTGAAGATTCCTTAAGGGATACACACAAAGTTAATTGAATTCACTTTGGAAACCCAAAGATTGCCGGATTACCTCAGTGGATATAAAGAAAGATTTCAAGTTGGACCTAAAATCCGCAAGGTATTACAATGTGGAATATGATTCGCTTTTCGTCACGCCAGTGCTTCTTGTTTATAATACAAAGAAATGTATCCACTGCGCACAGCCATTTCATTCTTTGCCTTGCACTAATATTAAGAAATGTGTCAACTGTGGAAGTGCAGACCATCAATCTGACGATAGTAACTGCGAAGAATATAAAAAACAAGTGACCATTAACAAACTGAGGGAAGAGGACAACGTTCCCTACAAAGAAGCTATCTGAATAATAAATCCAAACCGCCAAGACAACTCTCTTATGCACAAGTAGTGGCAGATAAACCAAAGGAGAAATAGTAATCTCCCTGTGAATTCAATAAAAAAAACGACAGCAAGGTTAAAGCAGTTTTTCAATCACACGAAGATACCAAAGAAAATGATTCACATACATCCAAATCAAAAGATAATGAGCAACCAGTTGAATTCGCAACTAGTTCAACTTCTGATGATAGCCAGAACAATCATTCAATAACATTAAAAACCAAACGCCTCAAATTATCTACTAATGACAACTCAACTTCTCCTAACCAAGTCCATTCTAATAATGGAAATACAGAAATTAAAGCTACAAATTCCTTATTGGAGTTACGAAGCCAAGATCAATCGTCTACAGAACTCCTAGATTCCAACCGGAACCAAAACAGAACATTAAAGGAATCAACGCAACAAATGCCTGCTATGGAAAACAAAGTCAACATGATTCATCATAGTACTAGGAACGATCTCCCAAGAATTTTTCACTCATCACTGACAAGTCAACCCAACTTAGTGCAAAGCAACATAAATTATGAATCTAAAGTCTGCATACCTGACTCTGGAAATTGCTCAAAATGGAGTCAAAACAGCTCAATTCAAGAAACATTACCTAAACAAAATCCAGATGAAACCAAAGCACAAATCTATGTTAAAAGTACGAAATTCAATCTCTCAATGATTTAATAATCTAAGCGAAGATCCAAGATTCAGTTTCGGTTCCCAATCTTACATGGAATACCAGGAACTAATGCAACAATTCAACGGTGAATACCTAACATAAAAAGTGCGAATAATCCATCCATCATTCTACTGACTTATTATTTTAGTGTTAGTGAATTCTTTTTGTGTTTTGTTGATCGTATGTCATTGATCCTTGTTTTTACATGTTACCTATTATTTGTTATTTTTCTGAGAAACAGTTCAGCACGGAAATCACTCTATACTTAATGTCTGATTCAATGAGCATTGCTATAGGTCTATAAAAAGATCTGCAGTTAAAAACAGAACAGAACAGCATCTTATAGTTAGTTCTATAAATGTTAGTTATTATAAGTCAGCTATGTATGCATTTAGATTAAGTTTCGTGAGAGCAATTGAAAAATCCACGTTGGAGAGAAATAATAAAAATCGTGTAAATCAGTTTCCATTCCAAGGTGGCGGGAACATATCATACCGCACGTTATAGGTATGTGATGGTAAGGAGAGTATTCGAGCTTGAAACTTGGAATGTAAATTTTGAATTTTGGTTTAAGGTCTTTAAGCAACTTTGGCTCAGGGTTTGGAATATAAATAAAACTTTCCCTACATGTAAAACATGGTAATCCCAGTAGTCATTCGACGCATCATCACCTTTCATTACACTCGAGGTCGAAGTTTGGGTACTTGTACCCGCATAAGGTTTTCTACAAATTGCTAGTTGCGGTTTTCGTATAATGTTACATATACAATCGGATTCATAGAAGATGCTTTCCGGAAAAATTTCTAGGTGCAAAATAAGTCGAAGAAGTTGGCAACATTGAACATAGGTTCAGTATTGCCATACTACGCAAATTTTCGTACTTAAGAAAAAAAAAACTTCTTTGCAATGTTCTCTGAATCTCATAAATGTATCCGTATGTCAATTAGGACCTAAACTAAGATACTCGGCTAATTAACCTCCTGACTTCACCTTCCCTATAGAGAACATCTATTTATATCTGGTGTAGTAAAAAGTAATCCATTATTTTGCCAATAGATGGCTTCAGTGATCTGTAGGTCGCGTTGTATAAGTCCGATCGGGTTCAACGAGATGGCGTTCAAACGATGAGATTGCGTACTACAAACACTGTCCAGATAGTTGTGATGAGTTGACTCAGTGTTGTGTGAGCTAGCAAAGAGAAAATACGCTATATTTTACAGTTTTTCTTCGATAAAGGCGAAAACGCAAGCCAGGCGGCTGCAAATGTGAATAGTGTTTATGGTCCTGATACTGTAACAGCCAATCACGCGCAATTTTGATTTCGTCGATTCCGTGCCGGTAATTTTGACGTCAAAGATGTACCACGCACTGGAAGGCCACGTGTCGAACATGTCGATAAAATCATGGACATTGTCGCGTCCGACCGTCATGTAAGCACTGTTTCGATTGCCCAAGAGCTAAACATTGCACAAAAAACCGTGTGGAACCATTTGCATAAGGCTGGATACACAAAGAAGCTTGATGTATGGGTGCCACACGAGTTAACGCAAAAAAACCTCATGGACCGAATTTCCATCTGCGAATCGCTGCTGAATCGCAACAAAAGCGACCCATTTCTGAAGCGGTTGGTGACTGGTGATGAAAAGTGGATCACTTACGACAACGTCACGCGAAAACGGTCGTGGTCGAAGCGCGGTGCGCCGGCGCAAACGGTGCCCAAGCCAGGATTGACGGCCTGGAAGGTTTTGCTGTGTGTTTGGTGGGATTGGCAGGGAATTATCTACTATGAGCTGCTCCCCTACGGCCAAACCCTTAACTCGGAACTATACTGTCAACAATTGGACCGTCTGAAGGCAGCAATCGCCCAGAAGCGGCCAGCTTTGGCCAATAGGAGAGGCATTGTGTTCCACCAGGACAACGCCGGGCCACACACATCGATAGTGACTCGCCAGAAGCTCCGGGAGCTTGGTTGGGAGGTTCTTATGCATCCACCTTATAGTCCGGACCTGGCACCGAGTGATTACCATCTGTTCCTGTCCATGGCGAACACGTTTGCTGGTGCAAAATTCGCGTCAAGAGAGGCTTGTGAACATCGACTGTCTCAATTTTTTGCCAATAGGGACAAGGGCTTCTATGAGAGAGGCATCATGATATTACCTTCCAAATGGCAACACGTTATCGAACAAAACGGCGCATATGTGACCTAAATCGGATCATTCTAACTATGGTAAGTCAAGCTTTCAATGTCATGCAAAAGTAATGGATTACTTTTTACTACACCAGATATAATATTTTTGTTACGCATAATGGCAGGTTTTATATGGACCAGCAGCTACGTAAATTCAATGCTGAAACTGATGTTCGTTTGTTTACCTTTGTTTGGCGACTGTGTGAGTATTGAAAAATGACAGGAATTTCCCGCGACTATAAAAAATATTTAATTCCAAGTATCTTATGGTTTGTAATTATGAATATAGTTTTGAGACGAATATAGATCTTGCATTATTATATGGACGCATTGCCAGTTGATTGTTACTTCCCATTTTGGCAAGAATGGGCGTGAAATTGGAAACATTGATTTCTAACTTGTCAATGAATTTAGAATTGCATATTTGCCAGGAATGGAACATGAGTGATAGCAGTCCACCAATCTATCCAACACACCAAGCTGCCAATCGAAACCGGTTTGTTTTGTACGGTCTTTTAATCGTTACCTATATTCTCAACACACGCTACAGTAAGGGTCTCGCAGTGGCTTAATGGTAGAGCGCACACCTCTGGTGCTTGGGGTCGTCGGTCGATTCCTGCTCATGCCATGAGCTTTGTGGTAAACGAACACCGGGTGCGTGGGTTTTCTCCAGTTTCCTTCCACTTGCTTCATCCCATCATCATCCATCTGACCTGAGCCAACGTTAAGGCCTTAAAAATAAATTCAAATATACATGATGTAGTTAACGTAAATACCAACAGATGACAGTACGTACTACAGGGATTCTTTACGACTTCTAAGGTCTCTATCTCATTCAGCAGTGAAACCGATCATGTCTGAAGAAAATATTTCAAAGAGGGGTCTATCTGCTACTTTCTTCAAACGAACTGCCTATATTTATAGCTTTAAACTTTGAAAGTAACATCTTTCGTATACAAATAAACATTTTTCTTCTTCTCAAGAGTAACCTACGAGGCTTGGCTAAAAAAAAGAACGGGACTGGAAACCCTGTCGTAGAGCAGTGGGGAGCGCATGCGCGCAGGGCATATACATGAGTTGCCGTTGCCGCTCTCAGTCGGGTTTAGTCTTAGTCTATGAGCAGCGATTGAAGAGAGAGGTGTACAATCGTGTTGCCGGAAGAATGGCAAATGTGAAAATTGAGCAGCGCATTCACTTGAAATTCAAGAAATCACCGAGTGAGTGTGTGAAACTGTTGCAGGGTGTGTATAGTGATAATACGATGTCACATACGGGAGAGTTTAAGTGGCACAAACGCTTCAGCGACGGACGCGAGAACGTTGATGATATGCTTCCGGAAGTCCTGCTCTTGCGTGGGGTTTTTTGGCACCATTTTAGCGCAAACTATGTGCATGTTCTAATGGTCGTGCAGAATTTTGCGGACAGATTCTTTATCGATGCTCACCATGTATGCTATAATTCGAATCTTTCCGGGCAATGTCATTCACTTTTGTCACATTTTCCTCTGTTGTTGCTGTGACAGGACAACCCCGTCTTTCATCATCATCGAACTCTTCTCGAAGGTTCAAGGTTGCTCTACGCTCCCCGTATATTACTGACAGGGTTGCCAGTCCCGTTATTTTTTTAGCCAAGCCTCGTATACTGAGATAACATGTTCAGAATCTAGAACAGTAAGGCTATCTACACCCTCCATTCCGAAAGAAACCGAACTGTTGAAAACAAATAGTACCACTAGTGCCATCTGTTGTAATATTTTACCGGTAGATGGCGTAGTCCCTCATTGACAACTGGTATAAATGTCATGACATTTGGATGCACGGCAACAAAGTTATTACGTTTCAACTGTCAGTGTGTTGTGTACATCGGTCGGAAAATGAGTTTCAAACAACGAGCTGCAATTGAGTTTTGTGTTAAACTGGGTAAACCTTTTACTGAAATGCACCAAATGCTACAAAATGCATATGGTGATGAGTGTCTATCCCGTACGCAAGTTTACGAGTGGTTCAGGCGATTCAAATCGGGTAGAGAGACGCTGGATGACGACGAAAGATCAGGCCGTCCCAGAACCGGATTATCGGAAGAAAACATCGAAAAAGTGCGTGAATTCATCAAACATAACAAAAAAGCGTCGGTGAAAGTTATTGAAATGGAATTAGGCATTCCTCAAACAACCGCATACCGCATTTTGACCGAAGTTTTGAGCCTTAAGAAGGTTAATTCGCGGTTTGTACCACACAAACTCACCGAAGACCAAAAAGTTGATCGAATTGCGCATTGCAAAGACATTGTTAAAAGTGCTCGGCAGGATCGAAACTTCTTGAAATCGATTGTAACTGGTGACGAGACGTGGTGTTTTGAATATGAGCCCGAAACAAAGCGGCAAAGTGCTGAATGGAGAGCGCCGGATGAAGGACCACCCAAAAAAAGTCGCTTGGTGAAGTCAAAAGTTAAGGTGATGCTGATTTGTTTTTACGATTCAAAAGGAATTATCCACAAAGAATTTGTTCAGCCCGGCCAGACAGTCACTGGAGTGTTTTACTTGGGCGTCATGAAGCGTTTGCTGGCAAGAATTCGTCGTATTCGGCCCGAATATCGAGAAATCGGCAGTTGGACTCTTTTGGACGATAATGCACCATCACATCGTTCGCGACTTGTAACTGAATTTTTGGTCAAAAATCACATTATTCGTTTGCATCATCCGCCCTATTCACCAGATCTCGCTCCGTGCGATTTCTATCTGTTCCCGAAACTGCATTTGGCGATGAAAGGAAAGTGGCACGCATCGATTGAAGCCATTGAGAAGGCGACGACCGCCGTCCTAAAGACCATTCCAATAAAGGACATGGAGAAGTCGTTTGACAACTTGTTGGAGCGTGCAAATATGTGTATCGATGCAGAAGGGGAATACATTGATTAATAAAAAGGATTTGTTCCAAAATGTACATTGTTTTTTTTAAAACGTTCGGTTTATTTTGGAATGGAGGGTGTATGATGTAATTTCTGAACTTTTCCTGCAACCGAAATAGCAGTATATTCCATTACAAAAGTTGGTATAGTTCCCTGTATATTGAAGAAAGGGTACAGCCATGTTCTTGCTGTCGTCGGGTTCGTTTTATTCTCCCTCAGCAACATGGTATAAGTCGTGAAAGGTTAGTTTTTTAGTTTCAGATACCGTTGGCACCCTTATAAATCTAAAAGGGGTACCACCATAATTTTGGTATCATTCAACTTATTTTAGTGTGAAGTTCGTCGGTCGAATACTGTTAACGCCGAGTAGTGTTAAAAGCAATTCCAGGAAGACAATTTTGTAAGTTGGTACTCCTGTAAATTCAGAAGGGGTGCAAGGCATGATAGTGGTATTTATCTCATTAAACCCAACAACGTCGTACAGGTTCTGGAAAGTGGATGTTTCCGATATTGTGGTGGACAGACCTGCTCTTGTAAGTTGGCACCCCTCTTTGTGTCAATAAAGTCGTTAATCACCTCAGTAATTCGAAATAGGTCGTGTGAAGAGTTTGGCTTTTTGTTTCCGATATGGTAGACAGAAGTGCTTTAATTACAATATGCAAACACAGAAAAGACACCACCAATTATCTTGGTTTGAAAATCGTCATCACCCCCAACAATCTAGTGAGCGTCGTGAAGGGTTTGCCATGTCGAAGAGACAATTTCTCTGCGTGCACTGCCAAACAAAGTATTGGGTAGGACCTGTATTCAATGTACCATCACGGCATTCGCCTTCTTAAACTGAGTAAAACTTGTCAGTAATCCGGTAACTATAGGGTCTGGGTATGGTCGAATCGGATATAACCAGTTCTGTACGGAATGTTTTTTTTAAGTGCAGTATAACTTTGAAGGTGTACATAGATTCATAGAACATGGACTTTATAAATGCGCCAAAGCTAGATGTAAGGAAGCAGTATTTGAATAAAGAATATGTCCTCAAGTCAGCTGGTAAGAGATTTACGAAATATAGAATGAGTTATTATAGACTAGAAGCTGACTTGCTGTTTTTGAGATTAATTTCTGCTGAAACACACAGATGTGGAACCAAAGCGGCAGTTCTGTTCTCGTTACAGTGCAAAGTTTATTGACAACCTTTTCAAGTACACGTATTATGAACCATACATTTTGGAATTATGATTAGCCTTTAGGAATTCTTTCGAACTTTTGTCCGACTGCGTAGTTCCGTTATAAATTCAGATTTCCACAACAGACATTTAACAGGAGTCATTCCGAGTAGAAAGTATAAGGCCACGTGTTTGACTCATTGCCGTGTCCTGAAGCACTACTGCAGAAACAGACAAGCAACCGCTGAGAAGTGGCGCTTTACGATGTGGCTACCGTGACGGACAGCTAATCCGGCGGGGTCATTTCTTTTTCTTCTCAAAAATTACTTTTTTTTTTTCATACATCTACGCATTTTCAAATGTTATGAAGTAAACTAACCATGCAATGGTTAGGTTAGACAAGTCAGGTTAGGTGTTTTTTTAATTTGTTTATACGAGATCTACTCTAGTTTACAACAACCATAACAGGTGGCTCTGGTGTCAAATTAATACTTTCTACACTGAACGAGTCTTCTGACGCCCTGTGCAGAAGGGGAGGTAGAATCTGACTGCGGTTTTCCGAATATTTAATCTGATTTGCTATGAATGTCAACTCTCCCTTTGAAAAGCACTACAGTAGACATTTCTTGATTTCTGCAGGTTCGTCAATTTCGGTGGAACCAATGGTAGCCACATAATACGCTTTAAAAGGAAGTGGCAAAGCTAGGTACGATAATATGAGTTGTATGACAACCCACCGCTATCTCTTGTGTCCTTCCCAAAGTAAAGAATTATTAGTGTAGAGTTTTATCACAATATGACACAAATTTCGCGTCATAAATACACTACGCGTTTCTTGCTGCATATACATTAAATATCAGAGAACAAGACCTCCTGGTCCATGTGGTAACGTCGCCAACTTCTGATTGGCAATGGGTTCGAACCTCACGGCCGACTACCTGTCAAGATTTCCCTAAGTTTCACTAGACGAACGATGGATGGGAGTCCTTGGCCAATACCTTCCCTATCCTCTACATTAACCTATCCCGGCACGAGCGAAAAATAAAAAAAAGGCCATAAATAGATTTATATATCAAGAGAACAAGTACAGTATGCCCCGGATAACCCCTACAGTCCTCAGAAAACGTATTTTCACTAAAGTATTTGATTTTGAAATTGTTGCGACCTAACAGGAGCAGCTTGTCTAAGAGTACCACGAACAAGTGAAGAAGAGAGAGCGCATGTAAAGGGTTTGAAGACGCAATTCTTTGTGACGGACTGCTGACGTAGGCTCGTAGTGATATTCTTAACAAGATTTACAAAATCGATACATGGGATGTAAAACTTATGAAATCAAGCTTAAGTTTAGTACGATAAGCTTAATGTTCGCGGATTATCCACGATTTTCGTCATCCGTGACCACTCTCCCGGATAACTGGGAGACAGAATGTGAGTTTGTTGTATCGTTAATTTTAAACGTATTTCCTTTTATTGATCACTGCTTAACTTATAACTGACAGGGATGAAATCACTTACAATAAACACAAAGGAATGTCTAAATAAAGCCCTGTCGTGAGTAAGGGTATCAAATTATAGGTTATAATATTAAAAGGTCCGGGGAAAAACAATGACAACCCTCATTAAAAAAAAAAGTTGAGTACAGAAATAGTATGGTAACACATGTGTTATGTATGACTGAAAGAAGCTAAAAACAACAAATGGCCGCATAGTGGCCCCCTTTCTTTATGGGAAGCTCCATATGACAGCATGGGAGAATGAATTTTACGAACGTAATATCTCAGTTCATGCTCAATGTGGGTTACCATTATTTCCCCCTCCCCCCGAACCCTTCTATTATGAAAAATGAATATACAGGGTGCGGCATAAGTCTGTTCACCTGTTTGGTAAAAGGTGTCAAGAAGCTACTAGCTAGCTAGTTTGTCTTCCACCTCTCCGGACATTATTAACAATATATATAAAAACAATACGGTTAAACGACTTATGCCGCACCCTGTATTAATAAAATAGAATTAAACAAATTAACAGATAATTTAAGATTTACTGCAAAAACTCTTCGGTTGAAATTTTACAGCACAATTTTTCACATTCATATTCAATTTGAACTAGAAATATACTTGTTTATAATTATAATCTGTCAGTACAGTCAAAAATACTTCCTTTTTTTTTTAAATACTTAAAAATTCTACACATGCTTTTACAATGTCTACGAAACATATATATTTTTTTTTATGTGTACATACATACATACATACTTATATCTGCCAATAGAAATTAAAAAAACCCAATGATTGCATTCTTTCACTTCCCCAAGGCCAATAGCATTCACCTAATGGATAGGTGAACAAGGACTGTTAAAATATCACCCACAGAATATTCTACAGGAATGTCAGAAAAGGAGACGACCAGCCCAAAAAGAAGAAAAAGGATTAACAAGGTTTTTTTTTTTACTGTATAATACAAAATATACATTCGAAACTGACGCACTTGTAGATTAAAAAAAAAAAAAAATCAAACAAAAGCTGTACATAGTTATATTAAAAGCGCAATCACAAATAAAAAAAAAAGACAAAAGAAAGAAAAAATACGAAATCAACAAAGTGCGATATCGAAAAGCATTTCTCCGGTCATGTGAACAAAGGGGTGTCGAATCGATTTAAAATCTGTATTGTAGTAGTAGTAGTAGTAATAGCAGCAGCAATAAAAAGACACCCACCCTGTCCTTAGAAAAAGACAAGCCACAAAACTGGAGTAAGGGAAAATGACACGGTTAATAGGGTTTAACAGCGTGCAACAGGAGAGTTCACCTGTCATTCTCCCGCGAAAAGCACTTAAGTTATCATGAAATACTTATCACTTCTCCTCAACCTGTGATACTACCCTTTGTTCACAATTCATTTTGAGCACGCAAAAATAATTATAATGATAAAAATAAAATAATACACAATGAGATCATTTTCCTTCTGCCATATAAACGTTCTAGAAATACAACTATTTCCCGAGAAAACAAAAAAAATACACACTCGAAAACAGCCTCTCCAAAACAATTTCCACCAATAATTCTATTTCTCTTTCAATACTATACAATAATGCTACAAAGAACTGCCCATTCGTTTAAATCACATCATTACAAAAATCTCCGCATGCATGCTGTCACTGATTCCTTCCTTAATTCTTCATCAATTAAAGCTCTTTTTTTTTTAATATATATAAAAAGGAAAAACAAGTCCCGTTGCTTTTCACTGGGGGGCAAGAAAGATCTTGTGCATTAATCACGAAACACACACACACACACATTTTCCTTTATTATGCTCTGAAAAAAACATTCCAAAAATTACGTACTTTGTATTCAGGCCCTACATTTCTTTCTTTTTAACGTTAAAAAATGTCTCATAAAACAACTTTGATTTACGTCCTTATTTTCCTTCCTTAATCTTGAGCTTTTCCCAACCGATCACCAATCAGATCCTGGATTTTTCTGGTAACCACTGCTGTCTGCTTTGCTGGGGGAGCATCCGTGTCGGAACTGTCGTCTGCGAGCAACCGTTTACCAACCTTTCTTGAATCCAACTGAATCATAGTGTTGATAGCATCGAGATCCTAGAAAAAAATGGAGAAAAAGATGGGAATTTGAACATCAAACAATACTTCTACGATATACTTAGATTTTCTTTGTAAACGGGATCTATTCAGCTAATTTCCGTGTATCTATGGCTTAAAATAGCATCTGGGAAGCGGCCCACGATATCACCCCAACATTCGCCTAGTGCCACGGATACAAAAGCTCCTAAACCTTAGTCAGGATGAAAAAGTCAGTCAATTTTCGAAACTGCGGCTTCCCCAGTGCTGTCCGAAGTTCGCGAATCTTCGTCTCTATACCACGTCTTGTCAGCAGAAACAAATATACACACCCTGCTCCCCGTAATCTAATAGTTACGGCACTAAAGAGGCAAACACATTCGTTTTCCAGTTTCCATCAGTTTTTACCACGCGAATACCGGTATGGTTTTTAAGAACTTTCGTTCGCTATGGACCCTATTCCTTCCCTGCCCCCGGAAGTGCTCGCTGAGCGCTGCATTTTCTAAATATGTAATGGTTTATTTATTTATTTATTATTAAGTTTCAGATACAGCTTGAGTTGCCATTTTAGACAGAAACAAATAACTTCACTACAAACTAAATAACATGAAATTAAATTTTAAACAACACATAACACAGCAATTGATATAAATAACATAACGATTATACTACACAAGAGGAATAACTCTCATATTTGTATTTAGCGTTCGATGGAAAGTGTTTTCAGATCCGAAAATATCAATATTTGAATCAAGGTTATTGTACATAATTACTAGTCTATGGAATAAGGAGCGCTGCAGTATATTTAGCCTAGACGTGGCACAATGAAGGAGGTTATTATTTCTGGTTATTCGCAACGAAACACGGAAGTAAAATTTAGACACTAACTCTCCAGTTCTAAGATTCCCGTTAAGTATCTTGGTATAAGTATATCAAATCTGCCAGCTTGCGACGAGAAGAGGGAACGTGGAGACCAAGAACCGATAATAACTCTGGTTTGCTGAAGCTACGTACTGATGGTATTCTTTTGACTATAGCAAGAAAGAAGTTCAGAACAGAATCAATATGAGATAGATTAGAAATACTAGCCATGTTCCAAATTGGGGAGCAATATTCAATTTTAAGGGAGATGAAGGTTTTGTAGAACATACTCAATGAATGAAGGTCCTTAATTTCTGTAAATCTATAGAGAAGACCAAGTAAGCGCATAGAACTATTAGTTACAGAAGTCACGTGATCAGCAAATAGAAGTTTTTCGTCAAATACCACTCCAAGGTCCTTTTGAGAAGAAACTTTAGCAATAGGATTATCATCAATGATATAGGCAGATGGGATTTGATTCCTCTTTAATGAAATAGTAAGAAAAGAAGATTTTGAGGGAATTATTTTCAAGTTCCACGCATCACACCAGTCCAAGAGGTCAGAGATGGAATTTTGGGTCAGCAACATTCTGTAATGATCTGATTTCTCGAAATAATTTACAGTCGTCAGCAAAAAGAAGAATTTTGGTTTCAGATGACGAGAGATAAGATGGGAGATCGTCCATATATAGAAGGAAAACCAGGGGGCCCAAAACACTACCTTGAGGTACACCAGAGAGAACGGGAACAAAATTAGAAGATGATCCAGAAAGAACAACACGTTGTTCGCGGCCAGTGAGATAGTCTCGCAATAATGAAAGGAAGTTACCATGGATATTGAATCGGTAAGTTAATTTATAAAGAAGAAGATTACAATCAATTCTATCGAAAGCCTTACTAAGATCTAGATAGATGACATCAAGTTGTGTGTTATTGGACAGGCATCGGGTAGCATCAGAGAGTAACAAGGACATGTTTGTAAGAGTGGAACTACCAGGAAGAAAGCCATGTTGAGCAGAGTCTAGATAGGGTGAGACAAAATTATAAAGTCTATCTTTGATGATTCTTTCACACACCACATTTAGGCTATAACTGATGTATGACCCATAAACATTTGAATTTAAAAACACGATCAATATACGGTTTCAATAATCTGACGGAAAACAGAAGATGGGAATATTAGGTGACGCACAGTGGGGAAAAATGTACAATTAAAAAAAAGTCGATGATGTGAGGCTAGGCGCGAGCAATGATTCCTACCAGACGAATCGGAAGCTGACGACTGAACATATCGACTGTGAATGAGCGTAAACAAAGTGGTTTTTGGAGCTGTATAACTCATTGCTGTGCAAATTACTGAACTACTGAGACTATGCGTCATCACCCTCATGGTACTGCATCATGTGATACAAATATAGCTTGCATTATGTGAAGTAAACAATATGTTAAAATGTGAATGTAGTAACGTCTCGTTAAGAAAACGAAATTTTGACAGAACAAAATATGTTTGTACGAAATCAAAGGACATCTGAGCATATCATGTCCGTGATATGAATATCGCCACTTTGGAACCACCCGCCACGTAGAGGTAATTTTGTGAGATTACATTTTCGGAGTTGATGCCCTTCAGTACAAGGTCTTTGACTGCAATGTTAACACCATTTTGCCAAAAAGTGGACATAGTACCTTCTGGTTTCAAGGTGACGATATATATGGTGCCCTATGAATGGTTTCTACAGACAAAAAAAGAAAACCCTGCCCATGTTTGCCCTATTTGGAAATACTACAGATGAGATAAGGACATACAGCATTACAGAGTCAAGGTGAATTGTGCAATCAAGTGAATTATGTATGAAACAGTCGAAGAGGAAAAACTGGTGTGTCAGAGATGAAGCGGTAGGGTTACGCTAAACAGAAACACAGAGCAATAAAGGAAAGGTTTACTCTACACTTGGTGCGAAGTGTATACAAAATGTACACGTAGTGTATTCCTCCACAAACACACAAAAGCAGATAAAGACTTACGTTTTAGATAGTAAGTAAATACGGCAAACTAACAGCCACACAGAAAACCCATATCTACTAACGGGATAAGAAGTAGGCGCTGGCCCATTACACGAGTCAGAGACAACACATGTAATGGGAAGATATCCTTTTCAAAAAAGGCTGGTGTGAACAGAATGCCTACGTTCCAAAGCCTCCTCGCACAATGCGATATATAAAATGTTTAAGCCCTTTGCTGTAGAGATGGCACAAAATACTTCTGGTACTCCATGACACCAACTGTGAACGAAGTGTTACTCCATATTTATATGACATCCTTTGATTCCCGTCAGACAACAGGAAGCTCAAGCACGCAATAAGGTGTTCCAGCCATACAGAGACTGTTTTGCTCGTAAGATAAAAACTTTGGTAAACTTTATTTTTATATGGGCCTGTTGAGTAACTTTGGACTTCGGCCCGTCACGATTTGCCTTTAGCTGTTAAGTATTAAAATCCACACCCATGCCGGGACCGTTGAGTCGATAGCCTACCGCCACAGACCGCTCGACCACCCGGCCGGCTTTTGCTCGTAAGAGTTCATGTACCAAAACAAATGAAGATGTGCTGAATTACATCGGATCCACTTGTTACCTGCTTGCGAAAGGTGCCCGAAAGAGAAAGCATACGCCCGACTGCAAAGACGCAGAACTAGACTATGCCATTGTTTACACTAAACTGGTGCATCTGAAAATTGATGTTTAAGCCTAACTTAGACTAAATAATAATAATATACACTTAAACCGCATACCTATTTTTGTCTGAGCTAAAATCAATTGGTTTTTGCTTAAGAGCACGTGCTTTTGAATCCTACCGTTTGGTGACTACTACTGGAAAGAACCAGCAACTGAAAGTAGTCGCCAGTCATCTAGCGGCAGGCTTCAAAATCACGTGCTCCTTAGTGCAGATGAAAATATGTAGGCGGGATTAAGTCTATCTTACAATTTAGTCATTGCAATCGGCCCATAGTGTCTACTAATTTCGTGACGAAATTCCCTGTGTTCTTAGTATAGTGGAACATGTAAATACGCAATGAGTTTTTTTAAAATTCCACCAGCACTCCGTGCAAGGATCCTGTACATTATTGGTATTTAAGAAGTGAAACTGAAAGGGATAATTTCTTTAAAATAGAGGATTTTAACACATTGAAAAAAATCCGGTCAGGCGTGGGAATCGATCCCACGACCTCCGCCTTGCGGGGGCAGTGCTCTCACCAACTGCGGACATGTCCACCTCATAAATTATAAATTTCCCTGAGTTTTCCAGATTTATAAGATTCTAGATTTTCCAGTGGTAGACACCCTAAAAACGACCAAGTTTGATAACAGGGTTTTAGAGTTACTAAAAATCACCAGATATCACTTCAGTCACCAGGCATCACTTCTTTACATACTGACAGCCCAACGTTAAAGAGCTGATGATTCCACAGGCAGTTTGTATTGTAACCTTGCTGGTTTTGGTGTGTAGTT
This sequence comes from Lepisma saccharinum, assembly GCA_022664845.1. Classification (NCBI taxonomy): domain Eukaryota; kingdom Metazoa; phylum Arthropoda; class Insecta; order Zygentoma; family Lepismatidae; genus Lepisma; species Lepisma saccharinum. Next base: position 45,287 of record JAGDQP010012454.1, read on the forward strand.
CGTAACACTACGTCGATTTATTAGATGTCACACCGCAACTGTTTCTTCATGTTTTCCTGGTTTTTACTGCTCACATCTTTGCTACTGTACTTATTTTTTGAACAACAATTTGTGTATTTGGCCCCACTGTGCGACGTTGGACTACATTATTAACAAAATAAATATCTGTATACATTGTCATTTTCCCTGATTTTAATACTAATGATATTCGGGTGTTTAGAGCATTCACTACGCGGTTCAATTCATTTCCAGTCTTTGTGAAATATTTAAATCCATGTTGCATTATGTAGCACGTATCGTTCTTTTCGAAACTCATTTTACAACGAACATAAATCAGACCACGACTAGAAGCAAATCAAAACAAACGAGTAATGCAAACAATTAAAATTATACATAATTGCTTGTACAGTAGTGATTCTTTGCGAAACCTATTCTTTTCTCTCTCCCCCCTCCACACACACACACGGGCTGGCAAAAAACATTAAAAAAAAAGAAGTTTTTCTTTGGTTTAAACCAGGTTTATTTGGTTTAAATACTTTGCTTTATTTATTTATATTACATATGGATAGAAATAAGTTTGATTCTCCTTAATGTCCTTACGCAGCAACGTGGTTATGAAGGACGGGACCTACAGCTACAACTTAAAGTGGAATTCGAATCACTACTCGGTTTGCACATGAGAGAAATTATCTTCTACCTAGACTCGAACTCGGGACCCCTTGTTAAAAATGCGGTTAGACTCACCCACGGAGGACACCTGATAGAAATACGTTGTACTGCACTTGCATACTTTTGAATATAATTAGTATTATTATTATTATAAGGGTCACTTCAGAAGAACAAAAAGATACACAACTGCACAAGTGAAATCACTGTACAGAGTTATACTAACTAACTCTATGGCTTACGCAACTCTCAAGTTCATCGGCGCAGTAACAGACGTTCGCCACTGGGTTCTATCCTGGGCAACATCAAGCCAGTTTTCATCACGAACACCTACTTCTCGAGTTCTACACATTATTAAAATAAATGGACAATTTCAAAAGACTACGTAGTACATATCTAATTTAGTCGAAGCTAGTTCACGGAGTCAGAAATACATAAACTTTAATTGCATATCAATAAAAGAAGTGAATAAAGATAATACGAACTATTTGAGTTCACTCTGGATCTGAACCATCCATACAGAAAATACTTATTTCAACAAATTCGATTCCTGGTTGTTTTATGAGAAAAAATCTTGTACGAAATTTCGACCTATTATATCAATACTAAACATTATTAGAACAAAATAATATTTGCTTTGATTGCAATTGCATAGTAATAATAACAATGTACGTCAGTCGATAAATTTTGCCAACTTTTATCAATATATTTAAGCAAAGTGAATTTGGCTTCTCTATGAAACAACAGGCATTCAGGCAAACAGAAAGGTACAATTTAGTTTCGTTTCGTATGTTTAGGCTTAACGTCCTTATGTAGCAGCAAGGTTATGAAGGATAAGACCTACTGCTTACAGTGACATCCGAACCACTACTCGCTTTGCACTTTGGAGAAATTCTGTGATCCCATCGAGAATAGAACCCGGGACCCCTTGATTAGAAGGAGAAAATTATATAAAATTAACGCACATGGTTAAATATGTGGAATCGTCACCATGAAGTTCACACTTTTTGTGTGACATTTTCGTTTTTATTTATTTATTTGGTTTAAACCAGCCAACCCTGACACACACACAAAAAAGGAAATTCAGAACAGAAATCCCAAGACTTCGTGAAACAGTACACAAAACATGAATATTTTGGGGGAAAGATAAAATATTTTTTTTTGTGATACTGCCACACATCGATCATAGTAATCGTACACGCAAGACCTTCGTGTAAAAGCAAATATGTTCGAATCAATGACGAAAATGGAAATCTGTAAAATGAAGGAAATAAAGATAACACTTTGGCAATCACACACTATTAGCTATACTACAAAAGATGAATGAACCAATTAATTTCAATAATTAAAATTATTTGACTGCGAAATAGCTATTCTAAACATAAATACAAATTACAATTGACTATAAATCATGTTCATAAAAGCTCTGTTCAAAGAGGAATAATTCCCCCAATTCTGATAATTTTCGTCTTTTTCGCCTAAGTAACTTTTACCTCCGGAACAAGGAACGAAAAAAAAACCCCTCCCTTTGCGTTACCAGATTTTAAAGAAAGCTCTTCTGTTAGCAAATTAAGGTAAATTTATGATAAGAAGAAAGAGATATACTTACACCTCTTGTTCTATAGGCGGACATACACACTTAAACACTAATATGTAGAGTACTTGCGGTATTTCGGTATTAATACCGTAGACTTGCTGTAGGAGGCGAGACGCACACACGTGGATAGAACAAAAGACTAAGACGACAGTAGCGACACGTAGCGGACGGCGCATCATTTGGAGAACAGTTGACTGTTGTATGGCGCGTGGAACAATTGACAACTGTACAGCGTGCGTCTCTCCTCCTCTACAGTAAGTCTACGGTATTAATACCAAAATATCGCAAGTACTCTACATATTAATATTTCTATATGTGATATACAGCGAAACACAGTGACTCAATGTTTTCAAAGGCCAATGCACTGTGGACTATGGACAGAAACCCGCAGTGATAAGGAAGTCAAATTCTTTCGCATTTCATGATTTGAAGATAGATTCAACCAAACCTCCAGTTAGTGGAGTGCCTTGATACCGACACACGCAGATATACTGGTCCAGCTGACGCGCGAGAAAAGGATGAAGAAAAAAATATATTCGTGATTTTTATGCCCAACCATTAACCGGAAGACGCGGGTTCGAGTTCCGGTCAGGCCAACGATCAACTTTTCTGTATTTTTTAAAAGAAAAAGAGACAGTGGCTGTGTAAAAGCAAGTATATCATTTCGATATACCTCCTCTTCTAGTGATTCAGTTAAATGTTCTGAATCAATTCGTAAGTACTGTTCGTCCGTACTCGCTCAAATGATAACATGCTTGAAACTGTTATTACATTTTCTCACAAGAAACGCTGTATGAGAAAAATAATAAAATTAACACAGAAAAATTGACATGTTGGTGTAATGCACAGCATACTCGACCTTAAACTGGGAGATCCGGCTTCCAGTCCCAGTCACAGCGGATGTCAATTTTTGCTTTAATTTCAATACTTGAAACTAACTTGAATATTGTTGGAAAATAAAGAAAATTTAATTCAGTAGGCTCCGAAATTCGTGAACAAATTCGTAATTTCGCCTGCAGATCATTTCCTTTTCTTACCTTTGCTGGGCTTCGGTGGAACGAGTAACTAAAAGGCTGCGTTGGAGAGGCTGGAATCAAATTCGGTGTAAGAGATCTGATGAACACTGAATGCCTATCAGAAACACGACGACACGGTGACATTGGTTGAATCTTCGACGATGGCAGTGGGGACAGAGTAAGCGCTTCGTTCTGAAATGCAAGAAAATAATAATTCTAACCAAATAGAAAAAGGAATTTGATACACAAATTCAACACAACCACTAAGCATTTCATGAATTATAATCGAATAACTGGCTTGACCCAGTTACCTCAAGGTCATCCATATATACAATTCAGTCAAAGAAGGATCTGGTGTAAGACGGCTCAACTCCCTTTTACCAAATTGTTCCGCAGAGAAAACAGTACAAATGTCGTATGGAGTTAAGACCTAAGTACGTTATAATCGCTTGTATTTTTCTCTTTATAGACAGAAGATACAATTTTTTGTGAATTTTGGAGTTAGCTCTGTTTTGCACAAAGCCCCTTATTTATTATTACAAAAGAAAAGCAATAAATGAAAGACCATTTGCTACCAAAGCAGACCCAGCTAATGGTTTCTGGGTGATAGTATTCAGAAAGTATTTGCTGTACTCTACAATAAACCGAACATATCTTAAAAAAAGCGCTCTCATTAAATAGCTAAACATTTTATTTCTTTCAAATTAAAAGATTACCCGTATCTTCCTATCCATGGTGATTCCAAGATTGTAATTTTGGATTCTAAACATAAATAAACTCCATGCGAAAAATAGACTTCTGTATTCATAACGATCTTTGATTCCACATAAAAAATTCGTTCACCCATAAAATAACACTGTATTTTGTTCAGTCTCAGATCCTATATGCTGAAAGAACGGTGAAAACTGGCGACAGGATTGAGGAGGGTAAACTTCAAGAACAGCTACGAGGTATATAGCCTGTATACCAAAGCGATCTTTCAATTACAGTACAAAATCTGTCACTGTTGCACTTTTTTACAACAGCACTCGTCTTTGAGGGTTACGTGGCTTAGCAAGAGATAATATAAGATCTTTAACATATGTAGAAAGATGTCAGTTATATCTTCTTAGCATGGTCATCATTACAATTTTTACATACAACGAAAACCAATACACAAACAAATATTACTTACATAATTTGCTGTGACGGAGAATTTCAGAACAAACTCTCGGATTTTTGTCACGTACACTTCATTATAAAATTTAATGAGATCTCCTCTATCTTCATTTTCGAAACTAGTTGACGTCCCCGCTAGGTGCGTTGGTGTCGGAGGAGCAGACGGTGGTTGTGTGACTGGTAATGTGCTACAGGATCGAATTCTGTCGTTTGGTTCGTCTGAAAAATAAAGAATACTCATATAAACAACTATGCTTAAACCCACACCTAGTTACTCTACAATCTATTTACAGTTTAGATTTGCACGATTCAGATCGTAATCAGGAATATTTATTTTCTCTGGGATGACCAAGCAGCTGTCACCTAAGCCAATCACGTCTATGTGGCACGATGTCCTTCCGAAAGTACTTTTCCAACAGCAAGGATAGGAAGGTAGCGGCCACGGGCTTAGTTCAAGTAGAATCCCGGCAGATGTCTGTCTAGTGAACCTGATTTAAAAACTCTGGATATGAATTTGATTTAAGGCCTGTAGGTATCTTCGGGGGGG
>JAGDQP010012455.1:0-26118 GCA_022664845.1 Lepisma saccharinum
ATGTAGCTATGGTAAATAATAAGCGAGAGGATTTGAGAGAAAAGGTTCAAGTCTCAAGTTTCAAATACATATCTACAGCGTGTTCCGACTTACCGGATAGACCACAGGAATACTTCTACAATGCACTAGGTACTGTTTGATGTTGCTATCTCGTAGCTAACCCAAGGACTGTCATTTTGGAGTACCAAGATTTCCCTTTACATCTTGTTTTCCCAAATCTGGGTGCAAAAGCACTCTCTGGAATTCCACTGGTCAGTGCGACACAATGACACGATGGCCCGTGGAATTCAGATACCTTGCTCTTTTTCCTGCGGGCTACCCGGAAAAGTCATTGCTGTAATCGTTACACAATAGCTTAAATAGCAGTTTTATAATATCCTGCTTGCTTATTACATATCTTTTCTGTTTGTATAATTTCTCGTTTACAAGCTTTGCAAAATAATAATGTTGATGTTCCATTATATACAATTCTAGTAGAGCAGTTTTATAACTGTCTTTCATAAATGAGTTTCTTGTTACTGGGTTCGAGGTGCTATGGGAGCCTTACGATACTACTGGAGATATTTGTGAACCTGCTGTATATTAGGCAAATGTAAGTAATATGTTCCTTATGAACATGCGTGTTCCGTTTTCTGTGTGTTTGAGTGTCAAATTCCTTGCAATAGTTTATGTGTTTTTAATTCATTTGCTTTTTCCATGTATCTAAAATGGTTTTATATAGAAAAAGCACAGACATTGAGATATCAACATTGTTTTATTTGTTATCTTTTTACAGGGAAGAATAATAAGTTTGGTGCAATGAAATCTTGTAAATGCTTACCAACTTGTGAACATGTTTCTTTCAACGTAATTCAAAGGCATTTCGACTCCCAGCTGGCTAAATATTTTAGGTAGGTAATGATTAGCAATACATAGATGGATTAAAGAGATTCAGGGGTTACTTGAGTTAATTACTAAATTCAATAATTATTAAAATATCGTTTATAACAATTTAGGGTAAGTGCTGAAAACTGCATTTTAGTCTGTCAGGACAATAGCCTTACGGTACAAATTTTTACAGCTTTGACTATGAGAACTACGTACGTGTAACGTACACATTTTTACAGTTTTGACTATGAGAACTACACACTTGTAACGTACGTCAGTAGTATCCATTCGTTCACTGTAATTGCGTTGATTTTTACTGCAACTATAATGCTTATTGAAATGTAAACCGTTGGAAATACTACAAACTACCGTCTTCATTATATTCAACAAGTTTTCTTCCTCTGTTTCCAACTATTAACTTCTTCATCAGGATGAAAAAACCTTGTTCCTTCTCATTCCGTTCGATATACTTCCTTTTTCCATTTATTTTTCATATCTCTCTTCCAAGTCTATTGGGCATTCCCCATTCCAAGAAATACTGTTATCCGCCTGGCCCTTGAAGGAACAATTAAAAAATATTACAGAGTGGTCCTTTTTTACATTCTAAGACTCTCCTAACTCCAAATTTTCTCTAAACACATCGATTCTATCTATCGTTCTCTTAAATTTCCACTTCCTTTCGCGAGTTTTTCTCTACTTTTCTTTGGTTCTGGCTTAACTGAAATTCAAATCACATTTCTTCATCATTTTTATTTGCAGTTCACTTATTGCCTTCTATTTTAATTAAGTTGTATTCTTCAGATCGACCTACTTCTCGATTTATTACCGTCGTTTCGTATTCCACACAATATATCGTATTCACCTTCAACTAATGAAACTTCCTTAAAAACAAATAATTCATACAAGTTTCGTCCGCCATCCCTAAGCTCTCACTACAATCATTTTCTATCTCAAATTTCTATTTCTATTTTCCAATTAATTGGGATGCAATTACTAACATAGGCAAAAGAGATTTAAAGTTATCAATAATGCTACACATTCGTTTAATAAAGAGATCATCTAACATAGACCACAGTAAATTCTCCCACTCTCCTACACTACTCTCTTTGATCATCTTCTCAAGTGGTATTATTTAACTTCTAAATTCCACATAAGTCCTTTTTAAAAATAGTGATGATATTCAGAAAGCGTAGTTCTAATATTCGCACCTCCGTGAAGCGATTTAAAAAGTTTAAAATTATTAGACGACATTAAAAATTAGAATCAATGCAAATGATTTTTCTTGCTCCTTCAATATATCCAGTCACAAAGGATGCTGTTATTCAGATCATTATAAAATATATAAATTTTCTGAAGAGTTTCGACCATCATCATGTTCTAACCGTCATCAGCATCTTTCTGCATGTTCAAAATTAGTCAACCACGACGTATAACTATTCATATGAATATTCACTAAAGTTATCGTAATGATGCTTCGCCACTGAGTATTTCCCTTTTTTGAACTGTTGTTCATTTGGATTATTAAACAAATTATAAATAATTCTATGCGCTATATCGTTTTATGTAAGACCTCTTGATAGCACCTTTAGAATAACAATTCACAGTCATGGATTTTTCATAACTTCTCCATAAGTGTTGAACTTCAGTTGCTATATTATTTTATAATTTGTTCTTGTCCTACATGAATTCGCATGTTCCTGATGCGGATCAATAATAACGGGCCAAATATTTTGCCTTTGAAAATGTTTATTTCCCTTTTTGCCTTTCCTCCTCAAAGTTCTAGTGCTCCTTGCTTCTACATACCTTTCCTCACAATTACTAACATCCCAGATTTTATCTCTATTGGATAAATCAATTTCCTTATTCTTAAATTTTACAACTTATCATCCACCATATTGCATTAATAGCAACTTTTACAAATATTATCGACAAGTGATACACATTAATTTAAATATCTAGTTTGAGTTAATGTTGTTTTCTTGACTAAATATTGACTTCTCCAGAATTATGGAAATAAAAGCATAGAAATTATATCACTAAATGTTTATCCAGTAATTTTTCCAACTTACGAAATTACAACGCAGGCGTATGAGCGAAGAAAAGTCTAAGTGCTATTTTTTTAATATGACACATAGACTTTTGTTGGCGCATACACCTCAATTACGGTTTCCTTTGCTTTCTCGAAACTATGTTTTCGACTTAATGTGTTTCACTTGTAAGACAACAATAAGATCTTTTATCCTCACATTAATTAAACTTAGCATTTAATAAACTTAGCGTTTCTGTCTTTGCCTCAACATACTCCACGTACTCTGATATTCGTGACTTCATCAACGCAATTGACTCCGGAATTTTATTTTCAAAGCAGTTATGAACTTTTCTAAGATACAATCCTCCAGTGATATTACTTATTAAATCTCCTTAGCTGTATAATGCATCAAGTACAATAGCAGCTTGCTAAATTGTTACAAGAACAATTCATGAAGTCCAATGTTCATTGGACTTCATCCGGCGGTTTACGAAATTTCTTCTAATTTCGCTAAACATACACAATTATATAAATTTCTGCTTCAACAAGATTCTTAGTTGCGAGAAACTGAAATAATAATCTTATGAATACCTAATATAGACATTCTATATCCTATTTGACTTAGGTAGCATATGTTAATAATACATTGGATGAGATACTGTTAGATTGTATCACATTTTTCTGCCTTACTTAAACTTCAAAACTAAACGACCATCTTCATCATTTACCACAATAACCTCCAAAGTTTCATAATTCGTCAATGTTTACTGCAATTCATGTTTCTAATGTCAGAGAAAATCCCTTTGACTATTTAAATTACGCAGATACACATCTGGTAAGAAAGTATTAATTCATTTCTTGACAAACAGTATACTACCAAAAGCATTCCTAATTAACCTTCGTTCCTCATCATGACCAAGTATGTCCCCTCCCTTAACTTCACCATTATGGCTCATGCAACGCAGATTACATTATTGACGACCACAACAACCTTTCATCCTTGTGTCTCTATAAGTATTTTTTCCATGAGATCTGTTGAATCAACACTAACAACAACATTCCTATTCTAAGAAGAATACAAATAACTGTCTTTCTTAATATTGTGATTCGAAGTTATCAAAATATTTCATACTTGTAAATTTTACGTCATCTTTTAAGAGCTGTTTCTACTTAAACATCCTGTTTGATGGTGGAAGTAGAAAATATCACACCATGAGAATATTTACCTCCCACTTACGAAAATTATTCAACAAATTTTGCACAGATCTCCTGTCAACCCCATTTACGCTTTTATTATGTTTCTGTATTTGCGATCCACTTTCCGTATTACTTGCCGCGTTAATTTCTAATGGAGTATTACTCTAGAGATCTATGTCCGAGCTGTTATTTCACCAAAATTCGAACAACAAATCCCTGTCATATCAATAGCCACATAATGATTGAAATTTTCTGAGACATCTACGGTAATGGAGCCTGACTCCATTACGATGTTTGAAGGTTGTATGATGAAACTAAAAACAAACATTCAACAAATAACGAAGTTTGTACAGACTACTGAAAATTATTGAAGTGTTTAGGTGTTAATCGATATCTTCTATCAAAACATCCACTCAGCTAAATTTTCTCAGATTCTAAATGCATAACTTAATTACCATTTAACTACTGCAATATAAAAATAATTATTACTTTATATCAGACAATACTACTTTCTAGATAGAGAATGCATGGCCTACAAATGCAGATAACAACTCATAATCACTGTTAAATCGTTTAGAATCATGAATTCGATGATCGCTTTTACACTTTCCATAACAATTCATGTTTTTACCCCTCAAAACCATCAGCTATCAATTTTACTTACAGAACAACTAATACTAAATTCGCATCCAACACCTACACAGGACCCAGCACCCTATAAATGAATAACATCAATGTAATCGTTGCCTACTCCTACAACTACCTTTAAAGTATAGAACCAATCACAAATAAAGCAGTAGTTGTTGCTAATGTGGAAAAATTGGGATAAAATTCCCATTGAATCCGAAAGACAAATCCATACAAATAATACCCTGAAGGCCCTTAATGAAATAACTATTAAATGAATTAGGCTACATCTTTTTATGCGAGCACTTCAGATTGCTTATCAAAATAACGACATCGGTAGGTGACCACTGTTTCCTAGGTTCTGCAAGAAATCGAATACCATAATTTCGCCAACTTATTGATAGTAAGTTAGATCTGGACCTAACCACTTGACAATGAAAATAATTTTTCCTTTCCTTGACACCAAATATCCGTAAGTTATCAACAACCATATATCAGGGTAAATTATAAGACAGTAGAGAAACAAAAAAATAATATATATATATATATATATGCACTAAACAATACTCGAGTAATAATACCGATATTTTGTGATTTCAAATACAATTACAAACAAGTTTAACAACACACCCGAGAATTTAAATCCCATAACTCAGAGATTTATCATTTAACAAAAATACATCGATTACTACAATGATTATGACTTTTTGTAAAACAACATCTGCAAATAGTTTTCAAATGACGTTCGACAGATATTTAATAAACATCGAATATTAATATCATGAAACTTCTGTACTTACAAAGAACGAATTAAACTTACAATTACTTTAATTTTTCTTCGCAAAATTTCATAAATCTGAAATTTGGTTTTCATAGAAGCATTGCTAACCTTGTACCCGGAAATACTGTTATGTGTATTTTTCCTTTTCATTCCGCGTAATACCAATGATGAATCCGATATATCTAATCGATCAACTACTCAATTAAATTAATAATATAAAATAATAAATTAATATATAAAATAAAATAAAATAAACTCTACATCGTTCTCGTTTTCTTCTTAAAATATCTCAGCAAAGAACTAAGCAACTCGGAAAAGTAAATAATTTAAATTATCTAAACTTCAAGATGAAGATACTAACAGGCTTTATTTCAAGAACACTCTTCAAAGAATTAAAACGCATTATGATTGTTCTTAACTTTAACTTATTTTCAATGATTCACTTTCTTCAAGAATAACTCAATATGCACTTTCCTAGTTTCAAAAAAAGAAATAGCACAAACTTATTATGATGTGAAAATGCCAAGAAATTATTAACTTCTTAATTTTTGCTCAGTTAATCCTAGTTATTAATAGCATTCTTAATTCTTTCGCATCTCTCGTACTTTGCACTCAGATTGCGTCACCAACCATTCTTTGCATACCTCTTTGGTTAAATTACAAAGAAATTAACGCGGGAATCACTCCGTTTGCCTACAAGAATATTTTGTTTCTCTGAATTCATATTAATTCGAGCATATACGTTAATTATATGAACGACAGAAACTAAAAGATATCAACGTAATTTTACATCAATGTTTACCGTTCGCTCTTTGCGAGAAATGACTTTTACCAATAAAATGTAAATTCCCATGATCTTTTATCAAGCTTATCAATTGTTGTCGAATTAGTGATTCTTTACGAAGTATGTATTTTTCTTCGTATGTAAATTACAACCTAAAATTCAGTTGACTCTCACCTTCTCATTTTTAGTTCCACTCGCACCATTACGAACCAACCAGTAACATATGGAGTTTTGCATAGCTCAACAGTTAATGTTCACAGCTATATACAAGTCAAAACATACTGTTCTCACTCTTTCACTATCGTACTTGTAACTTTAAATTTTGATTTATGATAGAACTTAGGCATTGATGATCTTGACAGTAGAGAGGTTCTGATGTGTCCAACTTTGGACTGAGCTCCGCAGAATTTGCGTGAATCTTCTGCTATCAATTTCACACATTGTTTAACTGCCTGAGTTTGTCAAAGGATACTTTAATATCCCAAATTTGCACTGTCCCAGTTTGATTGTATGATCTAATGTCATTTTCATTTATTTTCTGCAATACAGGTAGAGAAGCTATCTTACAAGTGATCCAGTGAATTATTTTCAGCATATTTCTATTACAGCAAAGTCAAGGTTAGGAGTTAATAAAGTTCTAATTGATTTCTCTTTAGAAATTGACTGTATGTTTCTTTTAATTTCGGCTATGCACGAAGCCTCTGATGAGTTTATTTTCATCTAATATCATAGACAGAAGAAAATGTTTAGGATGAGTAACAAATGCCGAGGTATTTCCTGGTGCCTGATGATTTCATTCCTGCTTGTTGATTTGAAATATCAAATCAACCAGTTAAAAATCTTATTTTCATCCAAACAGTAAGTAGGTGAAAACTTACAAGCAACGAACACTGCCTTTGGGGCCAGTTTCTCCAAGAATAGTAGGTGTCTCTGACACGGCTATCCTCCTAAAAAAGATAGCTAGAAAATATGGTGTATCTGACTTGTAGTCCTGATAAAATTGCAACTACCTTAGTTTTACTTAAAAATCCCCTTGTTTGGGATTTCAAGTAACCAGCAACTTTACTTTAAAAGCACGGTTGGTATATCAAACTAGAATCAATTCCCCTGAAAACTTTCTGCACACGTGTATGATATTAGGGTATGTATATATGCATATGCATCTATGTGTAAACGCGGGCGTCGGAACCTCAAGGATAACGAGCATAAACGAACTTTCAATTCTATTTTGTTCATAAGTTCTGTGTAAACCTCATTGAATATGTAACCTTTTATATTAGCCGTCCCACTACTACTTTGTATTCCTAGTATAGAAAGGGGATCTGGTGACATCACACATTTTCTCCGACCATACGTTGATTACTCAATGCCGAATTTCGTTGACTTCTTAAGCTTGCTAAAATTTTGGGCTTGAAGTTGATGACGCCATGTGTTTTCCACGCTATTTCCCTTCGCATTAAATAGAAAGTTGCTGTTTTCCTGACTGGAACGTAATGACGTCATGGATTTTCACATGAAATTCCCTACGTACGTGAAATGTATTAGCTCACGTGTATTAGGCATGTGCTCAATTCAATTAGTTCATTATTAAATTTCGTATTAAACAAAGTTAATACAGTATCATCTTTTCAATCGTTTTTATATTAGAACACCGTGCTAATAGAATTTGAGCCTGTATCATCTCTCTATTACACGATCTACACCCAAACCCAAATACTAGACACAATATGTTATTAAAATGGATGATTTATATTTTTAACAAGTAAAGAAACTTTATACTATTTTACTGTAAGTTAATCTCAACCCTAGACACTCGTTTCCTTCATAATATTTCCCATTCGCTTTACTCTAAACAAACGAACACAGCGCAACTTTATATAACACATTTTCCAATTGATCACCTACATAAGGTGCCAATACGTAGGCACCTAAAACGTTATTTGGCTAATTGGTTGAAGAAAGGATACCTCGTATCTCAACAAATGTGATTTTTGCTTTTTAACATTAACGTGTGTAGAAAAAGTTGGCCTACATAATCTACTGACAGTGATTTTAAAAATTATGACGAAACCCGACTTATGAACGACAGATTAATCAGCTCTGCAACCTTTTATCTCTCACGAAAGTTAATTTTTCCTTCCGTAAAATTGAATAGTTGGACACGAGTTAGGTGCAAAGTACCATCGATTTGTAAATGATGCTGATTGTGGCTGAATAACTTGCAAATTTGATTTGTTGGAAGGCAGATGAAAATTAAAATAAAAGTGAAACCTGAGATCAAACGAAAATTAAACTTACCACAGGCGACATATGTGGAATAGATATAATGACAAAACTAAAAAAAATCTTGAATGATACTATACACGAGTACAACATTCAGGATGTACGTAGTGCTCTTAACAAAATATGAAAAGCATGTAAATTTTCATAAGTTAATTTCTAACTATTTCATAATTCTTTTAATTTTAACTATTTCACTTTTAATAATAACTATTTCATATAACTTTTAATTTCATAACTATTTCTAACATCATTTATCGCCCTCCACTACGTAAACAGATTAAGCCAATGTCAAATTCAGTTAAGACAGGAACTGCATTTCTATTGGTTTTTATATCGTAGTATTAGCAAATTGCAAAATATGTCAAAAGCTGCGGCTAGTAGTGGATAACACATGTAGGGTACTTTTCTACTTAAACATTAATCCTTGTAATAAGAATGACGTTTTTATTGTTTCAGAGATTACGGCGTAGCGTTCGTACAAGCATTACTTACTAAATTTCCAATATACAGATACGTACGTGACCTGTTATTCGGCTAGTTGTAGCTACTTGGTAAGCAATATATTACTGCAAGCTGAGTACTTTGATTTTTCTATAACTTGGTAACACTAAGATAAATTTGTTATAAATTTTTGGAAAACATCCATTTAAAGGCATTAAATTCTTTTTCCGTACCATAGGTAGGGCAACAGCGAACATTGCCATTAACTTTTTAATATCAGGGAACTATCTCCTTTATATATCATTCTCAGAAATTTCCAGCGGAGACGATCATCTTCAAGCTAGTATCACTAAATGAGCCAAACTAGAGGTATCTTGTCGCTCTAGTTGGTAAACAATTTGGTGTCTAGGAATTTTGCACGGTTCCTAATTTCTTAGAAAGTCAAGACCAAAACGATCAGACATCTATAAACGAGACAATAAACTAAGAAACAGGCATATTGAACACTTTACACTGATAAACATGTTGACAGAATTTTGGACTAGGATTAATTTGTAGGACCCCGACTGGGAGCAAATTGAACACAGGATACAAATATTGTACTTGAAGTCAGTAACATTTTTCTACAAAAGAAATGTGGACAAGAAACAAATGTTTACCACAGCTCCAGTCACGGAACTTAAATCTACAACTGAAACAATCAACCTGCATTGGACGTTAATACTTTTAACTGAAGGAATGACAAAATATAGAGGATTATTTGTATTATTCAATTGCTTTGTGTTCTAAAACTTATATACTAGAGTGTCAAAATATCATGCACTTACGGAAGGAAATTGTGCAGAATTTTAAGGAATAAAAATCTTTCATATTTTTTGTACCTTTTCTGCACATCCATTTAAAGGTATGTTTGTAAACTTTGGTGTACAGACATGTAAACAAACAGATTAATTTGAAATCCATACCGTAGAACTGTTGATACCGGAACCTAGCGAGACCAAGGTTGCAATATCAGTTTAAAGAAATTTAAAAAGAAAAAACATATCACTAAGAATTTACAACATCCTGACCGAACTAATTAAATCATGAGAGACTGGACTAATTAAGGAACTACGTACATAGGAACGTGTTTTTGGAGAGAGTAGAAGCTTCCAAAGAAATGGAAACATTAAGTAGTAGTTCCGGTTTATAAAAGAGATGGTTAATCTGGTTGGAAGAATACTGCGGAATTTCGTTATTCAAAATATACTATAAAGTGTTGTGTAATATCTAGCTAACACACCTAAGCGTATAAGTAGATAAAATAATTAGAAATCTCCAACATGGATTCAGAAGAAGTGATGTACATTGGCGAAATTTTCGACTTGAAACAAATATTAGAATACAAATGGTATTACAGTGAGACTTTTGACTTGCTATTCATTAGTTTAAAGAAACCATTGATTCTATCTAAGGGGAGTATATATTCATTATCCTGGTGCTAATCGGAATATCGAAAAAACCTTGAGCTACTAAGTATGTGTATCAGTAATCGCGTAAGCAGAATACTTATATGTAATCAAATGCCAAAGATTTATGGAGCTGAATTGAACCATATTACTTTCCGTTTTATTAATTTCAGATTTTATAATTGCTAGGAATATTCTTATTTAATCCTTGATCCGCGAGGTTAGATCGGATTTCGAGATTCCTAATAATTTGAAATTCCAGTCAAACGGCGCATGGTGATTTAGGAAGACATTTCTTATGACAGGAAGAAGACACATGTTCAAACCTTATTCCATTATAGCAAATCTAAAGGTTTGTTCTGCGATTAGGTTTCATTATCATACATTGCAGCAAAATAGTACACGTTGTGTACCTTCAAATAACGAATCTAAAGCAACAATAAGAACATAAGTGTTCTGTCTGATATCGTAAACAAAACAAAAAGGATGAGTAACGGAAATGTTAATGCTCGATCCGAGAAATGGCACATTGAACATGCCTCATATTTCCAAATCATTGCATTGATGATAATCAACTCACAATATCGGAGGGTTGCATATTTGTTGAAACGATTTTCGCAGCAATGAACTTTATCATTTCCTCTAAAACAAGTAGTTCTACCTTTATAGTAACAGCGGATAACGAAATAATTTCTCGGCGCTTCATATTTGACACATTTTGACATTATTTTACATCTCAGTTGACAGACGTTTTTCGAATGTAGTTTTCCCTTTCTAATCTTTTTGAGAAGATGCTGAATGTTGTATCGTTAACCTTTATGAATAGTATCATAATCTACTTTTTGTGTCATTCTTATAAGGTAATAAATATTCTTAATAACATTAAGCCAGCTGACATTTTTCTGATTTAAATGATTGCATCTCCAATATAATCTAGAATTATTTTTTTTGTATATTGCAGTTTCATTAGGAAGCATATGTTGCCTTTGTTTTGGAGGGAGTCTACTATCAATCGTGGAGATGCTTTACTTTCTTATACTTCCAATGTTAATAAGCTTACCGTTGTTAAAGAGAAATTTAAAAGTAAGCTTTAGGAGGAACCGCGCTCATCCAGATGCCATCCAAAGTTTGCGGGGAAGAAACAGCAACATTATCTTGGTTCGTAACAATGGAAATAGTCAAGTTCGCAATGGTCCCAGACAAGTGCATGAAGAGTGGTTAGGCAGCCGAATTAACATGGAAAGAGACGAGAAGAGACGTCAATACAAAGACAATGTTCGGCACTTCAGCACAGATATAAGGTTAGTTTCAAGTTGAATATTTCCCAATGTTATTTATTAAATCCTCTATATTTCTAAAGAACAATATAATGAATAGCATTATTAAAAAGAAATGTAAAATAAAGATGCACCAGCTTAGGAAATTACATTAGGTACAATCATTCGGAAACCAAGCCGTACAATGACAAACGCTATTATCATTTTGAAACTCATGTTCTTTACTCAATGTTCTACAGGTTCATTTTGAGACATAAGATCAGAATATGTATTTAAATTTACAGGTGACAGATTGTACAATTATTACAAATTTAAAGCATAACGTTGACCACGATTGATTTCAACTAGCATTTCTTTATTGAGCAAGTAGTTGTTGCTTCATTATTATTACTCTTTTCAAAAATGGAAGTACATGATTCGAACAATTTAAACTTTTTTATTAAATTAATCTTGAATACCACAGGAAAAGAAAGCCCTTAGTCCATTATGAACAAAATTGAGATAAGGATGCCTTCAGTTAGTTCTAATTGGTGTTGCAGTACCAGCAATGGTAAATATGAACTTCTAAAGCCCTTTCCTGTAATCATTACAATGGACAAAGAACGTTCTTTTCCTGTGATCTTCATATTAAAATATTAAACAATTGCGTATTAACATACTGTTGTAATTTATTAAGTAGGACAAATATGCATTAAGAAGTACAATAATATTGATAAACGTCTTTTAGGTTCCAACCACAATCGTCAATGTGTGGTACTGATTCATTCAGAGATAAGATTCTTTAAATCGTTCAATTGTGTACCTGACACATAGGATCTTTCCGAAATCAATACAATGTTCAAGTTGTAATCGATATACGCATATCTTTGACTGTTAAACTTTAGTAGCGTTCCCTGATAAATTGTAAAAATGCCATGGAATGAACAAGAAAATACAACTGTCCAAGAAGTTTAGTGTTATATGACACAAATTAATAATATCGTGTTGAATTTAAACGCTAATTACTTGTAAGTGGCTAGCTCCTATATGAATTTTCAATGATATAGGGATACACTCAATTTTATTTCAATCTATCAATACTTACATTAAACTTTATTCCCTAAATAGCATGCATGAATTAATACACTCTTGTAACAATGAACAAATAAATTATACTTAAACGAACATCTCACATAAGGAAGGTTGTTATAATTATAAATTATTATTATTATACAACATATCTAAATGACATTAAAAAAATCACACACTTTAAGATTTACGAATGACAGTATGGTTGAACGAGTAGAAAATATTCTGAAAAAAAAAATTAACTTACGATTCGTGCGTAAACTTATTTGAAGGATTTCTACTAATGTTTATTGTATGCTAGATACATTTTGTACAGAAAAAGTATAAGAACATCTGCATGAATGATTGAATCAATGGATTCCTTATCTGCATTACTACACGTGCTAATTTCAATTGCTTGGGATCTAAGAATTATAAAATTATAGAGATCTATTTATAAGAAATCGTTTGGTTACATATCCTAATTTTATTACTTTTTATTTCCCCAATCGTAAATGTTTACACAAAGAATTAAATCATTTGGCAAGTTACAAAAATTCAGCATTTAAAATTTATTTTTTATGAATTGGAAAGCACCATTATTAAGAAATTATAGTAGGTCATAAGAGAAAATGAAGAGGTAACAGACTAATACAGAAATACAGAATATACAGACTAACCTGACTTCTCAGAAGTGACACAAAACACGTCCGTGTAGTAATGTTTCTGCCCGGAATGGGTTCAATTGTCGCTCTATAAATCTTGAACCCTAAGGTAGTTCAACATGCGTAATATATAACTAAATATTCGAGATGCCCTAACTACGGTCGTATCCTCTGCGATATAGTACGGGTACGCTCGACTTCTTATAATGTCTTCGAGTATAGTACTCAGGCATTATATTGTAACGAATAATTAGAAACGTTGTTATAAGCGTAAACACTTGGTTTGAACATTTGAGTTTTAACATTCAAATGCATCTTCTCTTTCAGTGATCCATACTTGATCTTTTAGCTCAGTGAGTATACAATATACTTTAGTTATTTACATTTAAGTACTCAGATTTTGAAAGAAAACAAAAAAATACATTTTCCCGATTGAGTAATACAATAAATTATTTCGATACAAATTATTAGAGTATAATACTTCATACAAAGTTAATGTGTACAGGAACTATCTCCCAGTTGATATTACCCTGACATCTCTTATGATTACTTGCAGTATTTTCATATACATTACGATGACAATTGCCTGTTAGCGTACTCTTATTCTGTGATATCACCGTGGAGGAAAATCTTTCGTCCACATAAAAATATGTTTATATTCTATTACGGCATGATTCTACACCAAATCTTCCATTTGGGTATTATAGCAGAGGACCCAAACCATGCCAGGTAAACACACCTACACATGACGCAGCCACCACCAGCTTGCACTGTCTCTTGCTGACAATTTGGATCCAGGGCCTCATGGGTCTGCGTCACACCAGGACACTACCATTCTTGCGTACCAATTGGAAACGTGACTCATTTGACCACACTACACCTTGCCAGTCCTCTAAGACCCAATTCACTTGTTCCCAAACCCATGTGAGTCGCCGCCGCTGATGGACAGCAATTAGTAGCGGAACATGTGCAGATTTTCGGATGCGATACCCCACGGAGACAAAATTGTGCTGCACTGACCTTCTGAGGCACATTCCTGGGACGTCCTGCATTGATTCCTGCTGTCAGATCACACTTGAAGGTCGCGGTCATTCAGCACCCGATTGCGACTATTGCGCTGTCCCTGATGAGTCGCAAAGCCTCCAATGTTTTACTCACGGTCCACCCTTGACACTGTAGAGCGAGTAAAATTCAAATGTCCAGACGATTTCCGAAATGGCACGCGCAATTCCCCTAGCACCAACTCTCATCCCGTGCTCAAACGTCGATATTCCTATCGGGTTGCCATCACCACGGTACACGACACTTCGCTGCACTCACAGAAGACCAGCAGACTCCACTGCAACTGCTTCGCGCCTTTCGGCATGTTTGCCGCGATATTCCCGCGTCCTCATCTAGTTGCATCCTTCTATCCCATGACGCCGACCGGGTTGTGCTAAGCCAGCAACTTGAAGGTCTCGGGTTCGAAACCCGACTTGGGCATGGGTGTACCAGAATTCCCCTGAATTGAAAGTTGTCTTGTTGAGCCCAGCTACGTCGGAACGTTTTGTCATTGTTCTCTATGAATGGCAAATGCTTTTCACATTAAAAGTAACATAAATTATTTCGGCATTAATTAACAAATATAAATGATTTAATAACGAAGAAGAGAGTAAAGGTAATAGGAACCAAAACTATTACTGAACATCATCAATAAGAATTCCCACCAAGCCAGGCGTCATCGTAGGTTTTGAAAAAAAAAAGACAAGGAACCGACGTTGGCTAGCGTGTGCTGGGCAGGGTTACGCATGTCGAGGGACCAACGGCGCCCCGATCTTCCCCCAACTATTTCCCGTCTGCAAGCTGGTCGGGCCGCCGTCGTCTCGGCATTTGACTTGCTGGGTTCTTACGAGCAATTGAAACAAACTGGTGAGCTCCTAAGAACAGGACCTAGTTCCACTTCGTACAATAAACCCCACAGACTTGAACCTGTGATTAAACTTTTCTTATAGGTAAAGTACATGTAGTATTGTAGCCCACTATATGTAGTCTTGTAGTCTAGTATTATCTAGTATGTTATACTTGTAAATAAGATATTGTTGAGGTTTTATATAGCAAAATGAAAGTGTACGTCAATAAATGTTTTTACTTTCAACTTCATTCATACCTACATTACATAGTCGTCACTTCCACAGTATCAACATACTTTTTTATTTGCGACCGCACACACAGATATTTTACATAACACCAGTTTGGCGAAGTATTCTTTGGTGGTTAGGATCTTGTCCTTTATTCTCTTCCGCTTTCAGGGTGCAGAATAGTATACATAGAAGTTATTTGTTGGATAGGCTTGTGTGCAGCGTTACACAGAATACAGTATTTAAACTTTGGTGCGCGTGGCCACGGGTTCGATTCCTTGATGGTCTATTGAACCGAGTGGTTCGTAATCCACTTTACTAGCAACTGAAGATCAGGTACTTAAAAGTTCAATAGTTTGTTTCAGCCCCTAGTAGCAATGTTATCACTAATAGTGTCCAATCATTGTTTTGGTCTTTCCGCCTTGCCTTTATTCTGTTCTTCTATATTATGCCTAGGACAATTACTGCATTTAAGACGATGTCACCCTAACTTTGAGCTCCTGTAGTTCCGAAACTACACATGCCTGAAAACTTCTTCAAACAATTTTTTCTTGCTTTTCTGAACTTTGTGCCATTCTATGTTGGCCTACTAATCCATTTAATTCTTTGACAACAACATTCGTATTTTGCGAAACCAGCCTATGTGGCACTCTCTCAATTATAAACATTGCTCAAATAGATGTATCGTGTATTACTTTGAGTGTAATTTAATAAGCCAACACCGCTTACGTCATTATGTGTCGAGCTATTGCGTTATTTGTGACGTTGCCGCCTTAGCTTGTTCCGCCTGTGTCTCCGAAACAATGTATAATTTTGAGTTCATTCACAGAAACATTTTTTATTGCTCTGATGTTATCATCTGCCGAAGTTTGCACAATTATTTCGGGAACAACAACAATATATATTTCGGTGTGTACGAATTTTATTGTATTTAAATGTTTAGGCAGCTTTGGCTATATAGGAAAGAATAAGATTACGGATCTATCTCTAAATTATGTTATAAAAGAATAAAATAGTCTTTACTTATGTATTCTCACTTTAGATTAATGTCAGGTTACATTAAGGAAGGAGTGTTTTTTTAAACATTGCTCAGATCATCTAATTCATGGATAGTTGTCGTAAATACATTACTTTCGGTTTTATTGATCGCTGTAGGAAATACCTACGGTAAGCAACTACACAACACATTTTATCACAAAAGACTTTTATGATTCCTTTAGCAAACCTAAACATAATACATTCACTCGTTTTAGATTACGAAACAGCATTAATGAAAAATCCATGCGAGTGTTGCTCTGACTGCTTGAGGAAGAAATGCTTGTACTGAATATGACGTCAGAGACCTTCGAAAATAAAATCAGAAGAGAAAATTATCGGTTGGCGAGTCCTTCTGATATGGTGCTTGGGTCAACGGAAAAGGAAGGAGAAGGGAGGACGCAGGAGATATATCCCGTTCCTGTTCAGAAGTGCCTAAGCAAAACCTTCGTGTACGTTAGGTGGCCGACGTTGCAGGCGAGGTATTTTAGAGGTAATTCTTAAGCAGGAGAGGTAAGCAGGAAGAATGTTTTAGATCACTGTGCAATTTGTTATGTAAACATCATCTTGCCCAAATCTACGAGTCCGGAATCAGGAGAGAATATGAGACAGCCTACCCTGTATAAAAGTCCAGAGACCTAGTATTTGATCGAGTTCACACAGGCACAGACTACTTTCGAAGAGAACATCACAACTATACTACGGAGGGCAAAATATTTATCAACGAGTTTACCAACCAGTGTAAACCGTAAATACCGGAGTTGGTAGAAAAGTTGGAATCTTCCTTGGAGAACAGCAAGATCCACTTCAGTCCGAAGGTCACAAAGAAGGTGGTCTAGCTTGCCATGATTATCGCGTTGTGTTTCCTGTCGAGGTCCTATAAGGAACCAAGAAGACTCGAAAAAACGAGAAACCTGTTCTAAAAAATCAGAGAATACCTCAGAGGGACAAGCAAATAACACCATCCAGACGCCTCGAGAGAGACACCCTAAAGAAACGGCTAAAAAACTTGAAAAAAACTACAACAAGTAAATAAGCGAAATAAAAGAAGTAGCGCCGGAGATACCCATAGGCTCCTCAAGTAACAGCAAAACGAAATTTCTGGAAAATACTTAACACATACCTACCATAGTCAGAATGACTAGAAGACACTTCAAAATTTCTGCTGAAAATCAGAAGCGTTAAAAGAATGGGTCATAAAACATATATGCTATAGCCGTAAAATCTTGTAAACAAGAAGGGGATGGAACGTATTTCGGTATACTACAATTCCAAATTCGAATGGCTAAAATGTCTGCAGTGGGAAAACATTCTAGTCACCATCCCCAACACTAGTAAAGATGGATATTGTAATGTATAAGAACTATAGATTATTAGATGACGTCGTAGAAATATTTGCTGGGTCGATGAATAACTAAATTCTTATATAAATCGCTTTAACAATATTGCAAGAGGACTAGAGTTCACACTTGTGTTTCGAGACATACCCAGAATAATGTCTTAGAGGTTAAAGAAGAGACCAAACGGACGTATATAATAAGCTTACTTCAAGACATGAATTACTATATGCAGACTTGGCACACCCAACTGCTTAACGACTCACTGATTAAGAGCCAGGCATTACGTCTAAGATAAATTATAGATAATGAACAATTACTTTATTAAGGATTAAAAGAATTAGGAAGTGTGTTTCTTTCTAAAGGCTATGAGAGGAAAAATGTATAACCACTAATAAAAGAACTTTCGAAACCGAAAGGTCAAGAGGAGAACAAAATATGAAAAACATAGCTATTTTCCCACAAAATTACTACCCGAACTTTAACAACAAACTGAACAAACGAATCCAGACCCAATGGAGAAAATCGGTTCTGCCATCCGCTTGCCGACGCCGGTCAGGGTCGGGCCGCACTCGTTTCCCGATCATCGGATCGACATCCCCAAAGGCAGCAAAAACCTTCCAGAAAAACGCTCATTTTGGTCGGCGTCAGCCCGACCATTTCCCGGCAGTCACAATCGGGCGTTAGCCACCGTCGGCACAGCTAAGACGGCCCACATATGGCAATAAGAAACGGGTTTAGTTGGCCGAAACAAAGCATGAATACTGTATATTGGTATACACACAGTTTGTTTCATTTTATCCGTTGCTCTAATCATGATTTACGGTGTTAATTTTTAAGCAGTAAATACTCCGAGTGGCTACTGTGGGGTTTGAAGACAGTAATGTTCTGCACTTCTCGTTGGCAGCTCGTCGTCTTATCCCCTCATCCATGGATCCAGGCTGTGAGTTTGCTGCTCTTTTACGGTATATGTATTAACAGGCAGTCTAGAATGACGTTGCTACGCGTTTTTCACCATTATATACAAATAAATATAAAGAATATTTTCCTTTTTTCTTTCTTATGTGCAGTTTTTCTTTAAGACCTTGATCATCGCTGCACTATTAAATTTGTATTTCTCAATAACTGTAATATATCGCCTTAGAAGACAAACATAAGGCGAAATCTGTGTCATAGATTAACGCCCTATTAACAAAAATGTTCGTTGAAATACATTAAATGTTCGTTGAAATATTCTATAGTTTAAAATTCAGTGTTTTCAACATGCAAACGAGAACATGAAAAATGTAGTTAGTTATTGTATTTTGTGATATTTTTCACTACAGATTTTTGTCAAAAGACGAATGAAATTAAGAGATAAATATGTTTTAATGTATTAATAAGCATATCTTAATATTAGAAAGTTACAGTCCTCGGCCAGAATTCGACCCATACAAATGCTGCCGACAACATTTCAACCGTCGGTGAAGACTCGGGTTCAAAACAAGTGTCGAGTGAAGCCCGAAGATTATACCTGGCACCTGCAGATGATTTTCCATGCTTTATAATGCATATCTTAGAAGTTTAATATATCTGTGTCTCGCTTTCCACAGTTGTTATATGCAGTTTTTTCAAAAGATTGGAGAGTTACAGTCCTCGGCCCATACAAATGCTGCCGCCCACATTTAAACCGTCGGTGTAGAGTCGGGTTCAAAAAAAGTGCCGAGTGAAGCCTGACGATCCTAACTGACATTTGCAATTGATTTTTATTCTCTATAATAAACAAATTTATGACTAGTGTAAATGTATCGTGACTATAACTGATTATAATTGCAATTGTTTTATGCTGACTGTCTCAGATAGTAGGTGGCCCAGATAATAGCCTTCTTCTCAACTATTCTTGCCGTCATATTTCCGCCTTGTTAGGACATGGTCGGCATTTCCCTCAGTCCCGACCAAATCCCAACCCCATTGTCGGGACAAGAGAGTCATAAAACCTTTCCCACCCTTTTGTCAACAATTTCACAAAATGTACTGGTGCGATTGGTACACTACAAGGATTAGTTTGAGATAGTTACAGCACTCCTGGCTTCGTCCTTTAGGCCACTTTGAAAACATGATTTTTTGCCTAACGCGCCCATTTGGTGTCGGGCAGCCTGTGGACCGCCTTTAAATGCATTTATTTTCCTACTATCTCACCCCCGACACTGGGCCGATTGCGGCAAAAATTAAACCGTCGGGGTTGGAGCGCATTTACTTCACTGGGGAATTCCTGGAAAACAATAAAGAGGGAATCTTTCAGAGAAAACTGGTGGGTGAAAGTTACTACAAGATCCACCGCTGGATGCCGTGTAAGACAAAAAAAAAAGAATCATATAACACAAGTAACTTTCAACAAAAACGATTGACTAAGATACATGATTTTAACCAAAGAAATCTAATACACGGAAAATGAATTAAAAACATTACCAAAATACACGAGCAAAAGCAAATCAATAAACTTGAAAACTGTTACAAGGGCTAAAATCTTAGCAAAACCCCGAGATTAAAACCTGTAAAAGAAAACATGAAATGAAAATCACCATGTTAATCAATTGAAGAATGGTGTTATAGAGTTAAGGAGAATTCTACACAATCAAGGAAACCAAGAAGAACAAAACCTAAAACCTCACGACACAGGAGAGGTGAAAGGTTCAACTTGACTGTGACTAGTGTATCAGAAGTCAAGCAACAGTACTGTGACATAAGCGGGAGGGAGACCCTAAATAGAAACATTCAAATACAGAGAGACAACTCGAATAAATAAATAAACATTAAAACATATGAAAGGATCAAAATAGATCTGCAACGGGAATTCTTGTAATTTATAAACTCATGGAGAGATCAGTAAATGGACTCATTGAAACCCACTAGGCGAAAGGTGTGCACATAATGTACACATCCAATTTTAAACTGATAAAAGTGGTATTTTATATAGTCTTCTATAGAGTAATTTTACAGATAGTGCGAGATGTGTACAAAATGTGCACATAGTGCACACACATTCATCACAAAACACATAAAGACTTAAGCTCCTAAATAGTAAACATAAACGGCAAAATAACAGCCATACAGGTAGAAAACCCGTATATAGAAACGAAATATTTAACCGATGTTAATCCACTACACGATAAAATCTTTAGTAAACTTTGTATTTTTGAGCCAGCTTAGTAACTAATGACTTCGGGCCGTCACGATTTCATTAGCTATTAAATTTCTAAATTCCGCGAACATCCATGCTGCAGCCAGGATTAGAATCCAGAAACGTGGAGACGTTGGCCTGGCGAAAGACAACACGCGACTAAAGCGATCAACACAACTCCACGAGTCATAGAGACAACACGTCGTACATAGGGAGACATCCTTAGAAGAACAGAGAATCTATGACTGGTGTGAATGGAAGGATCGGGCTCCATGCCTCATTCCCACTGCGAAATATTTAAAAATCTGATTGCAATACCCTCAGGACAATAACGAAAGTATTCGTGGTCGTTTCATGCGTGTATTTTGGGTATTAAAGAGAGGAATATTTATTTAAAAGTGTTTACATTAGACTTTAGAGGTCACGCGAAGTTGGTGTCCGCCATATTAAAAAATTACGTAGGAACGAAAGCGGAAAATTGAGCACGGAACTTTTTCTGATTCTGCACACCAAATACCTGAAGAATGTAAAAAAGGCAAGGAAATAGCACGGGAACGACAAATGCCACGTGCTATATGATAGTTTTCTTAATTTCTATTATAATGCAAGAAACGTATTAGAAGTTACAATTTGGATAGTTAACCTTTATTAATAAAGACCAGAAAAATGTTCTGAATTGAAAAATATATATAATTAAACTAGTAGTAATAACTGCTCCTTTGCATTTATAATTTTCTTGTATTCATGTTTACAGAAGGAAGTTGAATGACATTCGAAACAAACGTAAGGTATCTAAACGTTCATTGCTAGTATCCACTGTGCGTAAAACTGTGAAGGAATATCTGAAGTACTCAACTCTTGATGGAGTAAAATACATTCTGAAGGCACCGCAGAATATCTCGAGGTATGACGATAGTTAATTTAAATTAAAAAATTGAAACCATAATATCTTATTCAATTTCAAATCGTTATCAGTACTTCAAATATCATAGTTTAAGATTTGATTTCCTGTTAATATACATATTATGGAAGAAATTAGTAACAAGCAAACATTTAAACATGAAATCATAATTATGTTATAACTACAGATGATTTCGTCATCCCTAAAAGTGTTTCCTAAGCGAAGCATTGCAAAAGCATTTAAAATAATACACATTTCCGAAGATCAATTATCGCGTTCCAACACTTGCCTTTCCTCTGCCATTTCTTTAGGTGTTTTATATTCCTTGTTTATTCAAGACCATTATAAATTCTCTTCAGGGGCGAGAAGGGGCCAGGATTTGCAAAACTGTGATTATCCATACATAAATTCCCAAAAATTGCCTGTCTATTATTACAACATACACAATTAATATTTCTGAATTGCGTTATTGGAAAGCCTATTCTAATACAAACAAGATAAGGTACGAATTGTAAGTGTGTGATATATTGTCTAAATGGATATTTTCACAATACAAAACCTGCTTCTCATAAATGTTTCCCTACTGATAGACTATGTGATCGAAAGCTTCCGGTTACCGTAGAAAAAGGAAAGGCGTATTTATCATAGAAGCCGACACAGTACTGCCATCTACCTTTTGCAATACATGATCAGCGATCTTAATAGTCTGCAGACTGCATAGGACAAGGGAATGAGACGTTCTTAAGAACTCAAGTACTTTCGACGTGAACAGGTGATTGGATGCTACCTGTGTATTAAATTTGTGCGCGGGATTGTCACCCTAAATATCCCTAGGTCTATTGTTTCCTATGTTATGGTGAAGTAAAAACGTGAAGGGACGTGTACATCTAAACAGTGTGAAGCCTTACCTCCCATGTTGAGCTCCAGAGACCGCCGAGTTTTTAAAAGGACCATACAGCGTAATCGTCAATTATCAATCACCACTGTCACACAGGAATTTCAAACTGCACTCGAACATACCCCAATATCCATGACTGAATAGCGCAAGGGGCAAAACTTGGTTTTCATTCGCGAGCAGCTGCCCATAAGCCACACATCAGACAAGGCAAATGCTAAATGCGGTCTACCGTGGTATAAGTAAAGCCAAATATGGACCATAGAACAGTGAAAAACAATTGACTGGAGTGATGAATCACAGTATACAATATGGTGTTCTGATGTCTGGTGTTAGGCGAATGCCTGACGAACATCTACCATGGTGAACCAGTCTATAAAGTGCCGACTGTGAAATTAGGAGGTGCTGGGGGTAGAGTGTGGCCATGTTTCTCCTGGAGGAGGTTTGGCCCCTTTATTACTTTACGTAGCAATGTCAGGACACAGTGTTACGTTTATATTTTAAGCACTTGCCAGCTTCCTCCAATAGAACACCAGTTCGGGAATGCCAATATTGTCTTTCAACACGACCGCGGGAAAGTGATTTAACGAGAAGAACTTCCCATCAATGGACTGGCCGGCGCAAATTCCTGATTTGAATAAGTTAGAACACCTTTGGGATGCTTTTTAATGTCACATCAATACATCATCTGATTTCGGCGATCCGCAACAAATGCGCTGCTACTGCCGGGAAAACTGGTTTGATTACAATTAAAAATTACAAATGGATTGTATTACTGACTTTTCATTCTGTAAGGGGTAACCTAGTTAGGCTGAATTAGTATAGGGTTTATATAGTTAAGTAAAGGCCGTATCTACGAATTAGGTTAGACTAACATACAAGTTCGGGATCATGTTAGCTACTTATTATTTATTATTTATTACATCGCGTTAGGTTTGTTTTAATTATTGTTATCACGTTAGGTTTGGTTTGATTACGGTGTAACTAGTTAGATTTTACTTTGCAATTTGGTTATTACTTAAACCAACATATATGTATTGGAAAGAAAACTATGTCTAAATTGTATTACATTATATTACCTGTTTTCATTTAATCTGAAAACTGTTAGATGCAAAAGTTAAAGCTAAAGCTATAGATTTACCAAATTCCTGAATTATGTTAATTTTGATGATCAGTATGAAATTTCCTCTTCCTTAAACTTCCGATCGAACCAAGCCATCAATCTCTCTTCCAACGTTGCTTTCTTAGATCTTACTTCTGATGGACGTTCTGCTCCTAATATCGCAACTTGTCTTTTACTTCTGTCGTGTCCTGAATCTTCCTCCTCGCTTAAACTCCAATCATCTCCATGTGCTTTCCTCAAGTGCCCTGCGCTTGAAAGCCATAATGTAATGGTAAAAAGGGTTCCTTTAAAATCTTTGGATCTGAATCGTCCGACGTTGTAGCTGTGCGTCCACAATCTCTTTATCGTCGATACACTGCTTTAAACTATTGTCTTTCTTATAATATATCTCAGGGTTCTTCGTAAGTCCTTGACACCTGAACCTGAGCACTTAGGGAAGATCACCAAGATGCCCTCTTTAATATTAACCTCAAGTGAGGTGGGACGAAACTTGGCATATGAGTTGGAAGTTCGATCTAGAGTGTTTACTCTAGCAAACTTCATGTGAAGCCGAATAAAAACTAAGACGGTGAAATTAATAGAAGTTTATTACAAGATTTATTTCTTCTGCACATAAATCTCTATCGAGACCATATCATGACAAAGACGTTACAGACAACTTGATCTTTCATTGACTTGGACCGTAACCTTGAAATAAAACTTTTACACAACTTAAATCCTGCACAGATGATCGTGAGGAGAAAAGACCTGAATTTGTATCATAATAGGTAATATACAATATAAAAGTGTTTCAGTCATAATATCAATTTTAGCTTCCCGTGCATTAATCCGCGACATCTATATTCCCGAAAATCCTAACTTTCCCGTAATTCACGAAACAAAACCAAAACGCCCAAAGAAGAAATTTCATACTGATAATCAAAATTAACATAATTCAGGAATTTGGTAAATCTATAGCTTTAGCTTTAACTTTTGCATCTAACAGTTTTCAGATTAAATGAAAACAGGTAATATAATGTAATACAATTTAGACATAGTTTTCTTTCCAATACATATATGTTGGTTTAAGTAATAACCAAATTGCAAAGTAAAATCTAACTAGTTACACCGTAATCAAACCAAACCTAACGTGATAACAATAATCAAAACAAACCTAACGCGATGTAATAAATAATAAATAACAAGTAACTAACATGATCCCGAACTTGTGTGTTAGTCTAACCTAATTCGTAGATACGGGCTTTACTTAACTATAAAAACCCTATACTAATTCAGCCTAACTAGGTTACCCCTTACAATTTGAGCACGGGATATTGTTAACATAGGTAAGCTTAGAGACTTTTTCTGAGTGATTTATTATTGCTATTAACAGAACAGCAAAATTACTCCAATTTTAGTAAAAGCTACACATATATGCATTAATTTGTTTGACACGTGTACCCTTTCGGCAATTATAGATTCAATTACTCATTCACTATTTTTGTCGATTATTCCTATACTTTTGTGCGGTAATCGATTTATTATTAACATATTTCCTTTACATCATACGTATATAAAGACATAAGCTGATGACACATAAGTGCCACCAAATGAATTTAAATGTAAATATATAAATAACTAGCACACACCATATTATTATTTTAATATATTCTGTTTTTAAACAATGCTGCAATTTTGTTTCTTTGCCGTAAACAGGTGCCAGCTTACGAATCTACATGTGCAAGCATTTGTACAGCCACTTACACAAGTAAAGGGAGGTTTGATTAATAAGAAATAGAAGCAATTTCCTCCAGGAGAATTGTTTCACTGTATGCCTAATAGTTATACAACCAACATGACACTACGAACATGCGCAAAACCAAAATTCCTACATTTGGAGGAATTAATAATTAGTAAGTGAGCATTACTTAGAGAACCACGAGATAGACAGAAATGCCATTCACGTTAAGTTCTAAGAGATAGCAATTAATGCAAAGAAAAGGAAAATAATAATATGGATATCATTATAATGCACTATGTATTGTTCACACACACACACACACACACACACACACACCTACACACACACACACACACACACACACACACACACACACACACACAC
>JAGDQP010012455.1:26128-50264 GCA_022664845.1 Lepisma saccharinum
ACACACACACACACACACACACACACACACACACACACACACACACGCACACACACACACAGAGAGAGAGAGAGAGAGAAAGCATGGAAGAAGACGGGAAAGGAGCGAAAAAAGAGAGGAGAAAACAAAGAAAGAGGGAAGGAAAATGGCGCAAGACATGAAAGTAAATGAAATTTTAACGCTTATGAATACACAGTCTACGTCTCTCTCCCCCTGCCTTCTTCTCTCTCGGTCTTGTGTTTTTCTCCCTTTACGGGATAAATCTCTTTCAGTAGCAATCGCGAACATCACTTACAGTGCTTAATTACTTAAAAAAAAATTGAAACCCAGGTAGCGAACCGAACCCACGACCTTAAGAATGAGTCTGACATGCTGACCACTTAGCTAAACAGACCATAACAAATGTGTTGTTATATCAGCCATTAAACTCGCGACTGTCAGCGAGTTATGCCATATACCCACGAGCGTATCACTGTCGGAATTTTGAACGGAAGTTGCGTCAAGAATTCTGACGTACATGAGAACAAAGAGTGTAAAGATACATGACCACACCTAACCTTACCTAACCTCCACGTTCGTATGGTCATTAATTTAAGATATTCTACGAAAAATAATATCAATAATAGATATGAACATACGAATATATATTTTGTAAAAATACATGACTGCAAGTAACCTTACCTAATCTCCACGACAGCGATATACTTTACGTATCTTACACATTAACGTATACCGTCTGCTAAGATGCGTATACCATTTACTTTCGTTTCGTTTATTTATTTAATTAATTTACCTATTCCGATGAGATTATTACGGTCAAATACGTTGGTTCCACTGAATCGGGAAGAAATGTTGAGAAGAGGAAAAGGGTATAACTACAGGATGTGGATTAGGATATAATTGCTATATTTTCACTACAATAATACTTTTGTAGAAGTGTGCATAATATATACAGTCAATTTAAGCAGAAATTTTGTGTGCAGGTCTTGAGTAATATGAGATTTGACTTATGGTTTCAAAAGCAAGGTAGATGTTTGACTTTGCGATATATGAAGTGAGTCCCAGCATACTATAATGAATAGATTTATAATGGGAAGAACAAGTAAGACTTACAGACTAGAGGCCAAGAGATACAAGTGAGAGATGACGAACAGGAAGAAGTAAGAGCCCGAAATCTTTTATATATAACCCGATATATATATAACACAAAACTGACATATTTTATGCAAAGAAACCTTGGAATTTAACATATTTCGTGTTATATCATACAAAGATTGCCTTGAACGTTTGTATTCGTTAATGTCACTTAATAATTATTTTTTAATAATTATCTTTTTGGCAGTTTAGTGACCATGGGTTAGCGGAGGTTAGGTAAGGTCAGGTTGGCACAAACAGATAGAAATGTATTTTGAAAGAAAAAACCGAAAGTGTAAAGGTACATAACCCAATCTGACCTTATCTAACTTACCCTAGTCCATGGTCACTAATCTAGGATAATTACGAAAAATGCAAGAAAGCAATAATTAATAATAAATATGAAATGATTGTAATATATTTTGAAAGAAAAATGCTCGCACTCGCCGAGATTTGTACCCTGATCCTTTCACTCAACAAGCCGACGCCTTAACCAATTACCCACGGTCGGAGCTGGCAAATGGAGATTTCGAAGTTGTATTTACACTACACGTGTGTTACGTAACAATGCTACGAAATATAATTTGCGCGTGCAGTGCTGTAGTCCAAGAACTTTCACAGGTCATACGCCAAGTTTATGAATCTTTCAACAGAGATCATATTTCCATTAAATATAGGGAAGGAAAAAGTGACTTTCTACAAGAACAAAAGAAAACGCAAAATGCTTTAATTATATTCTGGGAGACAATAACAACGCAATTATAACTCGTATACGTAATTTGTTGCATTGAGGAAATGACAAACAAGATTGTTGCGAGTTTTGAACAATTACAAAGCATCTATATCAATTAAAATTCAGTTACTATTCTTTATGTCAAATTGTCGACTCTGAAGCCAAGAGATGCAAGTGACATTAACGAATGCAAACGTTCAAGGCAATCTTTGCATGATATAACACGAAATATGTTAAGTTTCAAGGTTACTTTGCATAAAATATGTCAGTTTTGTTACATATATTTTCGGTTATATGTAAAAAAATTCAGGTTCTTACTTCTTCCTGTTCGTCATCTCTCACTGGTGTCCCTTGGCTTCTATAGTCAAAACAAAGGTCATACTTTTTGAATTTCTTTTAAGGCCTTTAGGCAACTATGGCTCAGGACGTATGGATGATGATGGAATGAAGAAAGTGGGAGGACACGGGAGCACCCTGAGAAAAAACCCACACACGGTGTTTGCCCATCACAAAGCCCACATGGCATGAGCAGGAATCGATCCGACGACCACTAGCACCAGAGGTGAGCACTCTACCAACCGAGCCACCGTGCTAAGTCTTACTTGTTCCATCCTTTATAAATATATTTAGTATTGTATGCTGGGACTTACTTCACATATCGAGAAGTCAAACTTCTACCTTGCTTTTGAAAACATAAGCCAAATCTCATATTACTCAAGGTCTGCACACAAAATATCTGCTCAAATTGACTGTATACATTGTACACATTTCTACAAAAGTATTATTGTAGTGAAAAGATAGCAGCAAAATACTGATCCACATCCTGTAGTGATATCCTTTTCCTCTTCTCAAAACTTTTTCCCAATCCAGTGTAACCAAAAAGTATTTGACCGTAGTAAACTCACGGTTTTGGTTTGAAACGAAAAGCGAAGAAAGAGCTTAAACCGGAAGACAAACCATCTAAGTGAACTGAGAAAATGAAAAGTATGAGCTCATCTCGGTACAGATCCTTGAAACCGTTAACATTTCGTTCAAAGTAGTGTTAATTTGTTGTATTTAGTCTCTTTCTTTCTATGTTGCAATTGATTTTGAACAAGGAACCGAAGTGCGGATTTTTATTAATCTTTTTCT
Organism: Lepisma saccharinum; assembly: GCA_022664845.1. Lineage (NCBI taxonomy): Eukaryota > Metazoa > Arthropoda > Insecta > Zygentoma > Lepismatidae > Lepisma > Lepisma saccharinum. The sequence continues at coordinate 29,127 of JAGDQP010012455.1, forward strand.
AGTTTGGATTGTGTTATCCTTGAGGTTGCCCCTTTCAATAATTTTGTGTGTAAAGGTGTTGACAAAGACAGGACGCCAATTCACTGTTATAGTTTAGCGATAATTAATATTTATGGCCTATCGTTGAATCAAAGAAAGATCCAAGCGTTACGAGAGATTTTGTATAAGGATGGCATAGATATTCTTTAGGTCCAAGATAATAAACAACTAGATAATGTTCACTTCCTAAATTTTATGGTAATTCAAACTAGTTCTGAGAATGCTTGTGGTACAGGCATTTTATCGATAATAGATGTGCAATTGAATCAAGTGTTTGGTCCCTTAACGCCCCATTTAACTAGAGCAACATATAATAAGTATAATTTAATTTCTGTGTATGGTAAAACTACAAGTTACTCTGTCATCGAAAGAAATAATTTCGTTGAACGCAATCTTCCTGCAATATTACAGGATTGTAAAGGGAAGATCATTCTAGCAGGTGACCTGAATAGTACCTTACAGAAGGGGGAATCAGAACCTCACAATTTAGTTCCAATAGATGAAGGCAAGTTGCTTCGACCTTTAACTTGTGTGACGTCTGGGATCTGAAGAACAAAAACAACCCAGGTTGAACTCTTATTACCTCTCATTCTCGTAGTCGTATTGATAGGTTTTTGATTAGTCAGGAACCTCCTTTACCGGTCACACAGCGGTAGTACTTCAGTTGAAACTAGAGCCTCTCCAGACTTTTTGTCGTTCAAATATATGGCACGTCAATACCAGCATTTTTGATAGGGAGGATTATCAAGAACAGTTCCGACACTAAATAGAGGGATTTGAGTATTAATGAAAAAACGGCCAAATCCCTTAGTATCTGGTGGTATAAATATGCGAAACACAAAATTAAGCTCTTTTGTAAAGATTTCAAATAGATAATGCACGTCAAGGCAGAGAATAAAAAGATTTTATTTTAGGTTATTACAAGAATATAAGTCCCAATACATACAAGGTGATCCTACAGTGTTTTCCATGATTAAAAAACCGTCATATTAAGCTTAACCCGTATAAAAGATCAAGGTGTTCTAATCCGGTCCAAAAGTGATGTTGTGAACCCACTGGAAACTACCTCCTTAGCTTTGAGTAAAAGAGAAAAACTTCGCGGTCAACAGAATCATATTATACACATACAAGATCACTCGGGAACCACGCATAGTTATGAGCAGGTGCGATCCTTTTTATATAATTATAATAAGAACAGTTTTCAGGTACTGACTGATACTAAGGTTAATGAGAATATATTAGATTATTAAGTGGCAAAGTTGCCAACTGAAGTACAATAACGGTTAGAGGACCCCTTTACTCGACAAGAAATTGAACAAGCGATTTTAAAGTGTAAAAAAAAAAGGAAGTTGACGCAATTTCCTATGAGTTGTACCAAAAGTTTAGTGATATTTTTGTAGAGTTTGTTTTACCAAACTCTTCAATGAATTCCGACAGACGGGTTTTATATCGGTTCGTATAGAGATGATAATTCTCCTTCCCAAGGTTGGAAATAGTAATCATATTAAGAATATAAAGCCGATACAGCTATTAAACACTGATATGAAAATACATAGCGAATGTTGGGCGACGCGCTTACAGGCTGTTTCTCCGTTTTTGTTACACCACAACAATATGGAAACTGGGACGGATCCTCCACCGTATTTTGCTGTGGCTAATATTCCGAGATTTTCTACATAGTTTTGCCAACTATCAGACAAAGAAATATGCTGTTAAGTGTAGAGTTTACTGAAACATTTAATATAGTTAGGTTCCCTTATTTGGAACAGCTTTTTGCTTTTTATAGATTTCCTCTACTGATAACCAAGATGTTCAGTGCGTTATATTGAATTCGTAAAATGACTATCAAAATACATCAACAAATCACGCCTATGCCCTCCCGCAAGGGGATGCACTCAACCCTTTAATGTACAGCCTCGCATTTTATCCTTTAGTATACCGGATTGATAGTGTTTGAATGCTGGTCGTTTGAGACCATTAACGGTCTCAGTGCATTATCTAGAGGATTTGACAATATTTATTAGGTCATGCTCTGACATACCTCCAATCCAACAAGAAATTTCAAGGTATGAAAGGGTCTCGGAAACTCAGTTGAATGTGGATAAAACTGAAAATCTTAGTTTAACACAGCACGCAGACCATGAATATGTAGTATATTACAAAACGGAAGAGGGGGTTAGGATTTTAGGTATTCCTTGGAATCGGAATTATGATACAATGATCACCCAGACGTACAAAGAAGTTTATCAAAAGTATGTTTGTTATTAAGTCACAATAAAAAAGGCGAACCCTTAACGTATTGGCGCGAAAAGATTATGTTCAAACATTTGTTTTATCATGTTTATGGTACCGAACAAAGATTTTATTACCTCCAAGCTGCTTTTTACGCAAAGTACAGAGTCAAATTAATTTCTTTTTATGTCATCAGCAGGTAATGCGCGTGGTGCACTCAACGCTTGTGTTATCAGTGATGGAAGGGGCATTAATCTGATGGACGTGGCCCTTTAGGCGCACAGTTTATTTTTACAAAGAACTATACAAATATTAACAGCTTTTGACCATACTCTATCAGCTACTTATTTTGAATACTTGATAAGAAAATGTGAATTTATTTTCCCACTTGTTTTACCGACCAACGTCGCAATGGAAGTAAGTAAGAATGAATATTGTACTAGAAGTTTACTAGAATTAGAAAAGCTAAAAGAATTAGAATTCTATGTGTTAGCTAGAAACGAACCCAGTGAAGACTAGACGGTGAAACAAGCTTATCAGTATCTCAAAAGTAATAAACAACGGGGCCATACCCCCGAAAAGGGTACAACAATTTCCAGATTTTAATTGGCAACGAATTTGGTGTAATATAAATAACAATATATTAAATAAACACCAAAGAGCACTGTGGTATATCATAGTACATGATGTACTGTATATCTCACAGGTGAAAAGAAGCAAAAAATAGGCATGTAAAATCATAATCTCTGTAATAGTTGTAAGCAGCTTGAAACTTTAGTCCATAAAATTCAACCATGTACGAAAATTAAGGAGGTGTGGAAAATTTATGCCCAACTGATAACTAGATTATGTAGGACCTCTAGTAAGTCGGTAACAGCTTTGTCATTGATTCTTTTTCCGGACTTCAATGTTTTCCGAACGCGAAACATAATGCAACAAAGTGGTTAGCTGGATGACCATAGATTTTGTATTTCAACACGAGAAAAATAAGCATCCACAGATATAATGTAGCCCACCTATTACATCAGTATAGAATAATGGAAAGTAATTACAGGAAAACTAGATATGCAAATTTCCTAAGGGTAATAGCTGAAATATCTCCAAATCCCTAGTTAATAGGCAATGTATTTGGGCTCTAGATGTCTGGTATGGAAGGAGGAAGGCTCTGCTGGCGTTGTTTGGTGTGCTAGTTTTCTGCTTAGCCAACTCTAGGTGTTTTGTTGGTGTGTTACAATGAATACTATAGACAGTTTCTGTCCACATATCGATATTATGTAATGGTAGGCTAAAGTAAGGAATAAATAAATAAGTAAAAAAAGTGGCCTCGTGGTTAAAGCGTCGGTTTCTTGAACGAAAGAGCCCGGGTTCGAGTCCCAGCGGGTAACACTTCTTTCTTTCAAAATATATTTTCGCTTTTATCATTAATAATTGTTTTCTTGTACTTTTCGTAGGTTATCTTAAATTAGTGACCATACGAACGTGGAGGTTAGGTAAGGCTAGGTGTGGTCATGTATCTTTACACTCTTTGTTCTCATATACGTGACAGTTCTTGACGCAACTTCCGTTCAAAATTCCGACAGCGATACTCTCGTGGGTATATGGCATAACTCGCTGACAGTCGCGAGTTTAATGGATGATGATTTAACAACACACTTTTTAGCTAAGTGGTCAGTATGTCAGACTCATTCTTAAGGTCGTAGGTTCGGTTCGCTACCTGGATTTCAAATTATTTTCTTCAAGTAATTATGCACTGTAAGTAATGTTCGTGATTGCTACTGAAAGAGATTTATCCCGTAAAGGGAGAAAAAGACCGAGAGAGAAGGGGGCAGGGAGAGAGAGACGTAGACTGTGTATTCATAAGCGTTAAAATTTCATTTATTTCCATGTCTTGCGTCATTTTCCCTTCCCTCTTTGCATGTTTTCTCCTCTTTTTTCGCTCCTTTCCCGTCTTCTTCCATGCTTTCTCTCTCTCTCTCTCTCTCACTGTGTGTGTGTGTGTGTATGAACAATGCATAGTGCATTATAATGATGTCCATATTATTATTTTCCTTTTCTTTGCAATAATTGCTATCTCTTAGAACTTAACGTGAATGGCATTTCTGTCTATCTCGTGGTTCTCTAAGTGATGCTCACTTACTAATTATTTATTCCTCCAAATGTAGGAATATCCTGGCATGCCATGGTTTTGTACATATTTGTACTGTTATGTTGATTGTATAACTATTAGGCGTACAGTGAAACAAATATCATGGAGGAAATCCCTTCTATTTCTTATATATTTAACCTCCATTTACTTTTGTAAGTGGCTATGCATTATAATTTACGTTTTATTTATTGATATTAATTTATCTTTGCAAGGTTAACTAATTTTCGAAAAAAAATTAGCAGTTGAAGTGTTCCGATATAGTTTTCTCACATCGGAACTTCCCTACGTTTTTTGAAAAATAATTTTTTTGTATTTATTTTAAACGTTTTAAATTTAATAGTTAAAAAATAGTGAACTGTAAGCGTAAAATATATGTAACTTTTAAATTGGCAAACTAGCAAAACACAAGCCATACAAATGAAAAGACGTTAAAATAATCTAGAAAGAAAACTAGATGTTAGAATCTTGTATATTGCTTAGTACGAGTACTACTCAGTGGTTTTGTCTGATGTCATCTACCATTTTAAGAAAAATGCCTCTACAGTTACTTCTAAGTGAAGGGAGACCATATGATTGCATTGCAAATCGTGATATAACATGCATTTGAGTTTCTACATAAATAGATATACCTTGAATAGACAGAGAGATTATTCAGTAACTAAATATCGCGGTGTTAAGATCAAGATACTGAGAATACTCTTCAACTCACTTCAAGGTACGTTGTCAGAGTATACCTAATTCATGTGATTTCATGTGATTTTCTCAGGTTTGGGGGGGGGGGACGTAGAAGGTTGCAGCTAGTGGCAGTTAAATGTTGTATGCCCTGAAAGTGTTTATTCTAAATTTTATATTAACTAAAAATAAAAATAAAATAAATTAGGTCACTTAGGTTTTCGTGTGCGGCTCCACGAATTTGGGAAATGTAGTTTTTCGATCTATATATAGATATATTACACAAACATTAGGATAGAGATCTCAACTACATTAAAGATATGACTGCACTTTAGCCGAACTAGGAAACCTACCATCATTGCCTTAGAGAGGAAGAGACACCTGCCTCGGGCGCAAAGCTGGGCGACTAAAAATCGGGGCGTCAAAAACTATACATATAAGAAAAAACTCCAAATGTACTTAGCGCCGAAATAAAAAAATGTAAGGTCAAAAAAAGTTGGTTTTATCTTTCATGTAAATCACAGGCAATTGGAGTTGTTTCAATATTTCTTTCGCAAAACTTATAATCGTATCAGATTGTGATAAGTGGCATGCGCATTATTACGTTTCTTTCTTCAATTCTTATACAATCTATTAAAATTAAAGTAAAGAAAATTCCAATAAAAACGGGGGCCGACATTTTCTACATATGCCTCGAGCGCTGAACACCTCACAAATGTTCTGTCTAACAAATTGTCTGGCTCAATTTCTGCTGCAGACAGAATAACCGCGTTCCCAAATGTTGAAAAAAAAATGGTCAAATTTGAGCAACGTGCACTAATGATTATGCCTTTCAGAATTACAAACGAACTAGTTTAATGTCTATTGGACATTTTACTATAACATAAGATGGTTCTTGGCTTTTTTTAACTTTGAATTTTGGGATTTTGTCCCATTTTGTTTTCGATATCGCCCCACTGTTGAGCAGCGGGTCCCCCTTTGTGCCGCTACTATCTATATATATATATATACACGTGTGTGTATATGTATGTATGTTCGAGAAATCGGGACAGACCTGGGAGAGAACCGGGACTTTCACCCCAAAAGCATTCTTCTACAAACTGGGAGGAGATCCCTTACTCTTGTGAAAGCTTAAAGGAACCGACCGGGGTAGACGCCTAATGTCCAATCAATACGTTCACGTCGAGGGGATTGTTAGTACCCAAGCAATGGATACACTGTTTGACTAATGAACATGGATATGTTGCTAACCAACCCACATTAGCAGATAGTGTGATCAGTCAAATGTCTGCACCCCGCCTTTCATATCACATAATGTTACAAGTAGGGAAACAGCCTCTTAGGTTCTCAACTTCTCATTGCCCGGAGGAAGGAATTCAGCTAGCATCGGCAGCAGTCAATCCTACACGAAAGTCAGAAGGTCAAAATTCCCAGGTTTGAACTGCAGAGAGCCAGGAAACCAAAACTGCAACTTGAACGGACCTATATAAGACGAATTTGAACTGCCAGCCAATTGGAGGAAAGGACAAATTAGAGAAATTCGAGAATGAACTTACAAGGATTAAGTGGAACGTCATACGGATACCAGAAGTGTGGATGAAGAATGAAGAACAGTTGGAACTACCTTCAAAGGAACAAAAAATGGCAAATCAATAGGCTTTGCCTTTATAATAGTCTATATAATAGTTAAAGTGTTATTAAGACCATACTTTCACTTTCTACTTACTTACTTATTTCCTAATTGAGATAAAGCTATTTTTCAATTTTTATACTATCCATCAATCAACACAGTAATACCTACATGGATATACATACATATACCTAGATACGTACAAATAGCTCGATAAATAAGCTAGCATCTCACCACTCTGAAAATTTACTGGTACTATTTTTGTAAGTAATCTTACAAATGATTTCCCGAAGAATCACATTGGAGGTTGAAATTAGAACAAAAGTGAGAATACTAATTGCAAAGGAAAATAATTTTATAACCAATATATTGCTCAGCCAGAAAGGTATAGTGCGACAAAGGCAAAACTTCCATTTTATCGAAACACGAACTAAGCAGAAATCATTTAGCACCTAGAATTAATACCTTTAATTATTAACATTAACTGTCTTACAATCCTTAGCATTAGAGCCTGGCTTACGGAATGGGAAACGGGAAACGAATGAATAACCACTTAGGGAAGACGAATGAAGTTTCTTCAAATCGGTGTCTACGAATCACATAGCCCATTACTTTCGAAATAAAGACAAGTCCAATACAAAGTGTTCAAAGCACTTAATAAGGGACATTCCATTTCAAATTATCCAGCCAAAAAATAAGTTGACACCCAAGGTTATCAAATTTTGATGAAACTTGGTGAGTTTGTTCTAACCACAGATGTAAGAACGCACACCATCTGTTTTGATCTTTCCATTAGTTTCAGAGTTTTGGCACGTCAAAAGTTTGGGCAAAGCACGCAAAAAGTGCGTTATTGCCTATTTCGCGATACTGCATTGTTTTACTCTTTTTGCAATAAACCTGTTATTTATTAAGTTATAGGTCAAACGTTTACCATTTTGTTCAGTATTAAATTGAGAGTAGAAATATGTAGTCAAATTATGGCTTTAAGGACACTAAAGTAATTTAACAAAGACCCAAAGTTGAAAATTCTAATTTTCCATAAATTTGACTTGTATTCAAAAATGGGCCAACAATTCGAGTTTGATTTCTTAAACCCTATAACATATTAAATCACTGAAATGTAGATGAAACACGCTACATAATGGCGAAATAATTTTGGTGAACTTTTGAGTTTTAACTAGTGTAGGCCTAGTGTGAATTTTGAATATTTTTATAAGTATCGATATTAAATTACAACACGGAACGTTTTTCGTCAGTCGAAAAACGTTCCCGCGAAAATACGGCTCTACTCGCATGGATAAAAAAAATAAAATTTTCAAAAAATTCAAAATTTCTGGATTGTTGGAAAATGTTCTGGATTTTCAAATTTTTCCAAGTTTTCGAAAAATGCAAAAATCCCGGATTTTCGGGAATTTTTTAAAAATATTCTAGTAGACCATACTACATCTACTACTACTTCTACATTACTACAAAAATCTACTCCTATATTTACTCCAACATCTGCTACTGCATCCACATCTACTACTACTTCTACTACTACATCTGCTACTAGACATTATACTCCTTTTACTACTACATCTACTTCTACATGTACCCTTACACCTACTAAAACTTCTACATCTACTACTACTTCTACATTTACTACTAAATCTACTACTACATATACTACTACTTCTACATTTACTACTACATGCATTACTACTTCTACAAATCTACTATTACATGTACTTCTATATCTACGATTATCTTATTCTTCAAACTTCTTAGCTCTGCGGGATTCACCCTCCTGCGCCTTCGGCACATCTTGCTCACATGCACTCCTCATTGCCCCCGAAAGGATTTTGGTCGCTATAACTCGTAAAATAACGGACGAAAACTACGGGTGGGTTTATAATGTCATACATCTTTGGTGAATTTGGGTTTATTAGGTTAACGTAGGTAAATAAGTGTTAATTTAGGTTAGTTTAGATTAATCTTGGTTCAGTTAGGTTAACCCAAAGAGAATTGTTATTAACGCCAAGGAATCTGTGGTGTTATTTTACATATCATACTACTACACTTACTACTACATCTAACCCTACATCTACTACTACAAAAACTTCTTCTACTACTCCTACAACTACAACAACTACATCTCCAATTATACATCTATTCCTACATCTACTACTACAACTACTACTCCTACATCTACTACCGAGCCGCCGTAGCTCAGTGATAGAGCGTTGGCGTAGCATTTGAGAGGTCCTGGGTTCGATCTCAGCTGCCGATCATCCTGACTGAAGTTTTTTATCACGCCAGGCAAATGCCGGGATTGCACTTTCAACGTAGGCCCTGGCCGACACTTTCCGAACCCTTCCCCTATCCTGAGCCTTAGATGCCTAAAGGCCATAAATAAAATTCAACATTCAGTTGCTACATCTACTACTACACATACTCCTACATCTACTACTGCATCTACTGCAACTTCTACTTCTACAGTGTGTACATCTACTAATACACTTACTTCTCCATCTACTAATACAACAAGTTGGAAACTTAAGAGATAACTACTCAGCTTCGCGGGTTTCCCCCTTCAAATTGGTCTGGAAGAAAATTTCGAGATTTTTGGATAGTTTAAAAAAAAATGAAAATTTTGAATTTTTCAAAAGTTTCTCGAATGTTCGGTGTTTTTGAATTTAAAAAAAAATGAAAATTTTGAGTTTTTCAAGAGTTTTACAAAATTCCGGGATTTTTGCATTCTTACAAAACTTGAGAAATTTTAAGAAAATCCGGAAATTTTGAATTTTTCGAAAACTGAAAATCCGGGAAATTTCCCGGAATTTTTATTTTTCGAAAATTTTAAAATTTTAAGTTTTTTATCTATATGAGACAAGGCGAGAAGAGGTGTACTTTTCCATTAATGTTTACGCGGCTGACGAAAAACTAGTCCCGTGCTTTTCTTGTATTTCGATACTTATAAGAATATTAAAGGCCTACACTAGTTAAAACTCAAAAACCCACAAATATTATTTCACCATTTTGTAGTATGTTTCATCTACTTTTCGGTGTTATATTATTAGGGTTTAAGGAGTTGCTGACCAGTTTCTTAATGCAAGTTATATTTTTGCGGAAATTAAAATTTTCAAATTCGAGGCCCTATTAAGTTACTTTAGTAGCCTTAAAACCGTAATTTGACCACATATTTCAACTCGCAATTTAATACTGAACAAAATGGTAACAGTCCGATCTATGTAGCTTAATAAATAACAGTTTTATTCCGAAAACCGTAAAACTATGCATCCTCGAGAAATAGACTATAATGCACTTTTTGCGTGGTTTGCCCAAAACTCTGACGTGCCATAACTCTTAAAGTAATGGACATATCGAAAAAAAAAAAAAAAAATGTGTATTCTTACATCTGTGGTTAGAACAAACTCACAAAGTTTCATCAAAATCTGACAACCTTGGGTGTCACCCCTTGGATAATTTGACATGGAATGTTCAATAATTAAAAGAAGTTTGGTGTAAGCCTTCGGAATAAGAACAAGTGCTCCTGTTTTTAGAATTGGAAGTGTGGAGATTGGAGAGAGAATAAATGAAGAAGTGCCAAAGATGAAAGTACTTTTTTTTTTTTAGAAATATGGAATTCAATTCTAAAATGATAAGCACGAAAAAGGGAAATGAGAAATAATATGAGGAAGGTATGGAGACAATTTGAAAGGCAATGCTACGATGGCCAGCCTTCGAACTAAGAACAAATGCTCGAGCTTGAAGAATTGACAGTGTTGAGAGGGAATTGAAGTTGAGAAGAAATTCGACAATGTGCCACCGAGGAAAAGATTTTTATGGAATAGCACTTTAAGTGATAAACATGGAGAAGGAACATAAAGAGAAAGATCTGAAGGAAAATGCTGCGGTGGCCAGCCTTCGAAGTGTTAAGTGCTCGCGTTCGCAAAAGTTGAAGTGTGAAGAGAGAAGTGAATTAAGTTTCACGAAGTGAGCGCTCTACCATTGAGCTACCGCATTCCGTAATGAGAGTTAGTATTCAGCTATGTGAATTTAAAGGAGAGCGGAGAAAGTAGCCTTCTTATGTCCTAATTTTTGTTGGTCTAGTCGTTAATTTCATATTACTACTGTAGTTTGACAAATGAGAAAATTAATTTTTAATATGGATTTAATTTTTGATACATTTAGGCAACTTTGGCTCGGGCCTGATGGATAATGATGGGATGATTGGTGGAATGAAGAAAGTGAAAGGAAACGGAAGAACCCCAAGAACCCCTAGGCACACATTGTTTGTCCACCGCAGAGCCCCCATGACTCGAGTAGGGTTTCAACTGACGACCCCCAGCGCCAGAGGTTAGCGCTCTAACCATTGAGGCAGCGCGGCGCTGTGTGTTGTAACGTAACTCAACAGTATGTGTGTAATCCGGTCATTATTTTGACTCAAGCAAAATATTTGTTTAAAGGAAATGGATTATTATTTTTAAGAAAATGTTTTAATGAATATAATTAAACAACATATCTGGGAATAACGACCCGCCAACTTTGAGCTCTAATTGGAGGGGCAGCTTAGTATGTGTTGCATACATAAAAAGTGTTATCCTTGGATGTATTTTTTCCAAGGAATTAAACTATGTCACAAATCAAATGTCGCAAGTCAGAGCGGAAATAAAAAAATACGAAAACCAAGGTTTTGCCTCACAACCTCACTAGAATCCTTGCCTGATTTACGTACTTTTTTCTTTATTTTCTGGTTGAGCACGTGTAGAAATATCAAAAGAGATTTACTGCGGTACGGAGCAGTGCAAGTAGAAGTGTAGCTAGGTTCCAATACTTCCCACATTAAAACTTTGTTACTTCTATTCTTGTGTCTTATACCTGATTTCTTGTGTAACCCACATACAGTTACCAAATTTTGTTCCCCCTCTTATGGCAGTTCAAAATTGAAGAGAGATTACTTTTCGAATATTCTTATTATCTCCACAAATATTTGTAAATCATTATTTAAGAGATAGAGGATCTTAATGTAAGTAACAGACACATATGATAATAAACTGCTTTCCTGGATAATATAGCAGTTAGGCTTTTCTTCAATTATAACAGTGAAAAATATATCAATTTTGGATTTCAGCGTCATCAGTTATTTTGATTTAATAGTATAAGAAATGTTGCAGTTTCAAGTGAAAATAGTTGTGTACTATAAACTAACAAATACTGTGTCGCGTTTATTTCGCTCAGCCAGCAGCAACAAAATACATACACTTTTCTTACAGAAATCTCAAAAGGGTCTAACTCGTCACTCCTGTTGAGTAAGTCCTTACACCTTAAAAGTTGGGTGTTGTTTACGTATTAAACAGCTTAAGGCAGCCAAGGTTTAATTTTCATTGTGCTTTTAAATAGTCGTTTGGGAACCACTTTAAAAACATACCTGGGTTTTTAGAATTACTGTGCTCAAGTGTCATTTAATGTTAATTTAATATTGTTCTTACACTGTACATAACTAAAACAATAATACATTTCATATGTTAATGGGACATTGAATAAAATTAATATGTATAGTGTTGTTTCTTTTCAGAGTACTATGGATAATAATTTGGCTTGTGTTTGCTGTTCTTGGAATAATGACTGCATATGCTGTCATGTACAATTATTATTACGAAAACTCTGTGTTCTTTCAAATAGACGAGGTTGATGAAGCGCACACAATGGACATTATTTCACTTGAGTTCAAATTAGATGGTAGCTACGCTTACAATATTCCGTAAGTTTTATGAGATGACACTTTCTAAATTGTACAAAGGATAATACAGTAATACATGTCACAACACTGGAAGCAAACTCACTTCAGTTTTAAAAGTTTGACTCTGCCAAAAATGAATTAAAGTTCAGGAACAGGTTAAAATGTCTACAATGAAATTAAATGCTTTGCTGATATCGTCCTGCATTTTAACATTATTTTCGTTGTTATGCTTTCAGACTTAGATCACACTATAAACACAATTTTATCAATCAGATGTTTGTTCACTGCACTCTCCTTTATGACTTAAACCACTTTTATCGTGCTTCCTCGACGTCTTCTGATGTAATTTACTAGTATGCCAAGTTTAGTCGGAAAGGCGCTATTGAACATTCATACCTTTATTGTAAGAATTATGTGTATAGACTAAGTCATTTGAAGCTCCTTTAAACGTAGTTACTTTGACTATATGAATTGAATGTCTACTTTGTAGTCACTCATATAAAATGTTGGTTTTTAGAGTTGCTAATATATTCCTCGAGTCATCTGAGATAATAACAACAATAGGATTCATTACGATGAAGAATGACAAAATTAATATTTAGTGCGAAGAAAGCTATACGTTCAAATTTCAAGAAAATGAGGCAACGACTTATATATAATATAAAGTGATTTATTTAATCCAACTTTGAGTTTACTGACGATTACAAACGTTTGATATTCTCCTGCTATATTTTCTAAACCATGTATGATAAAGTAACACTATAATAATATCTAAAGAGAATAGTGTATTAAGTAATAGGTAGATCTGACTCAGGCTCATGATTATAAACATCATTAAGGGAAACATTGTTACTTGAAGAAAGACGAATAAAATCCTTGTTAGTTCAAGTAATGGAACTCTGCTGTTTCTCTTGATCAAATAACCTAACTTTCTTGAAGCACTTTGTTCAACTATTCTATTCGTTTGAAAATATTTTTAAAAGGTACTCTCAGGAACTTTCGATTTTATAGTTGCTCATAGTAATATCTACGGTAACTAATGGAAGGTAAGCCAGTTCTCACTTTAAGTTAATCATCATCATCTGAACACTAGGACGCCCTATTTTAAATTACATATCCTGAAGACGTCCATACGAACATAATTATCATAATAATCATAGAGTTACAATATAATTATCGTTATACCGCTAATATGTATTACATTTAAGATAAAATAATTATATTTACCAGATCGTGTGAAAAACTATTTCTCAACTGCTCTCTGAATGACAAAAGCTTCAACTGTTGTTCGTACACTGAACATCTACCATCAATAGGTGATCCTACGTACGTAATGAACTCTAAACAAAGCAGGTATGTAAAGTTTCATTAAACATTCAAATGTAAATGTTTCTATTGGTCTACAGATTTCGTAGTTTCTCAATATTTTTACATCTTATATTATTAAGAATATTTTGTATTTAATTTTTGTATATTTGGTATTACAAGAATATTTTGTGGCCCGTGTAAAGAGTAACTGATATCTTTACATGTTGTTGATATTTTGTTACTGAGTTGACCCAATCTAGCTCTTATACATTCATTTGGAATACTGTACACTTCGCAAGACAATATGTGACTCTGAACACCTTGCAATTAGGTCAGTAGAATTACGTCTTCTCCTCCTATAATCGTGTCTGGTAAAATGGATATTCTATCTCCTTTATTCCGTCTCAGTCGCGTAACAGAAATCAGGGAACAATATGATCACATAATCTTTATAGATATGCATGGATTTGTAACGATGAAATTATAATGCAAGAGCGAAATGAAACTATATACGAAAGAAGATACAGGGAGAACTTTAACACCCTGAGCCTGAGAACCCTAAAGGTAAAAAAATGTTTTGATTTGGAAAAAATGTAAAAACACACATTTTAAAACTGAAAACAATGGGTATCTCTCAGGCAAGAACAGAGGAAAATAGAAGCAGAAAGAGTAAGGAAGGAGACAGACAGAGAGAGAGAGAGCGAGAGAGGGGGGGGGGAGAAGGAGTGTGTGTGTACAGGTAAGAACGTAACGAATTTAAACTAAGTGAGAGGATCTCAGAAATCGAACAGTAAAATGTCACTGATTCGTTGTATCTTATAACGATATTATAAACATATAGAACGGCGGTTTCAAACCTTATTCAGTGGTTTTCTAATTGGCGATCAAAATTGCTGGTATGAATAAATGATTCTAATTCACTGAAAGATGGGAGATCTGAGACACATCTAGTATAAGAGCAACGATTAACCATAAGTTTAGCTGGATCCGTGTTCAAAGTCGGTGCGGTTCATTGAACGTAGTAATTCGGAAAATGTAGAAACAGACAGTATGTACCGTAGACCATACCCTACATTTCAACCCACTAATGAAAATCGAATATAAAAAGAGAATTAATGATTATTATTATTTACCTACTAAATTTCTAACTTAGAGAACCAATATTACAAGTTCCAACTTAATCAAAATAGAAGGTGTGAAAATCCTGAAGAAAGAAATCAGCATGTTCCTGTGTAGTATCTCCTTTCATTGCAACGCCCAGGTAACAATACAAAAGAAATACCGCCATTAAAAGAAAAGAGGAAAAACTCATAATCGGACTTCGTAGAAAAGATAAAATATTCACATTTATAACCTCAAACGAAATGCCGAGAAAGTGATGCTGGGTGTACCCAGGCTCTACCTCACTTCCGGCTTACATTCGTAATGTACATCGTATCGACGATTAGCATGCATGGAAATAGAATAAAAAACTAAACGAGATTCACTAAAATAGGCAGTATCGACTGAGGAAAACCAGAGAAAAAAATAATAAAATATTTAATTTCTAGATGCATTTAAAGATGCCGGTATCAAAAGACAAATCACACTGGCCATTTCTCGGTGGGAAAACACAGGAGTCTAAACAAAATTTCCTACAGAAAACATTCTGCACTCTTGGGACCGAGCCCAAAGCTCATAGGCGATGCAGAATAAGAACTAGAAGAAAAAACTGGCGGAGGTAAAGAAACAAGAGATCTATTGTAGCGCAGAAACACAGAGAAAATTAACATGAGATTTAGAGTCACAGCAATCAACACCCTTCAGAACAACTTTGGTTTTAGTGGCACACAAAGGTTCAACCCAGCCTCATCCCTAACTATCCTTCTTTCTTTCACTTAACTCACCTTTCCCCTATTCACACATATCTATAAACAAAAGAACGGTAACTAAATAACAAGGTGGGGTACGGGCTTCCTACCCTGGCAACGCGGTCCGGAAAACTATCAACGACTCTACACGAAAAGAAAGTTCCATTCTGAGGCGCTTTCTACACCTCCCCAGAACCACAACTGCAAGTCTATACCACGAGCCTACAACCATATCTCGTTCTTCCAGCAACAAAACCCTGACATCCTCAACCCCACTGAATCCAAGTAGTTGTGAAGGTACACAGGAATATCTACAACTAAAGTTCAAAAGTTTAAAATCTATCGCATTCAACTTAAGTAAAACAATCCGAGTTCTAAAGCAAATAAATTTGGAAGCAAAAAAGATATAACAAATCTTTACACCCACTGGTAATTAGAGTAATGTAAATTATTTGACACTGATTTAAGATTCTAGTGTAACGGTACCTTAATGTAAAATTTCAGACCTCATACAGGTCACCACAAAACTTTACTATACATTGTATTTGTACTTGCTAGTCTAGAAATATTTCAGGATAAAATATCCTCAACTCAAACTTATGTCATTTACTGTTTATTAATTTACCGAAAGAAATCGAAACAAATAAACTTAGTATGTTGCACATTCCAAAGCTGATTTTCTTACATGAACCGATCTAATTTGAACAAATGCAGTTGATGTAATATAACAACAGTCAGGTTAGGTTATTTCGCATTGCTGATTTCACAATATTGTTTTAAAAAATACGACTGAGTTTCATGGCTCGGAAAATCATTGACGAGATTTCACATACAGAAATTGTGTAATTCACACAACCGGTATTTCTCATATATTAATTTCAATTCACCAAAACCGAAAATTAGGTATCCATATAATTAGGTTTCGAAAGTTTACATTTCACTGAGCTATAATTCTAAGGAAAACATAAATATCTTTCTAGTTACAGAGTCTAAATTACTTTGATGTGCTCATACGCAACCATCCAAAACGTTTATTAGCCATATACTTAATAATAATTAAAACAAACAAAAAATTGCCCTTGCACTACTGCAAATGACCAGAATTTTACATATGTAAACTGAATTTATGACAGACACAAGCAGTAGGTATCACTGTTACAATATCAAGTTAATGTTATATTCAGATAATTTTTATTATAGGTTCGGTTGCGTTGAGCTTAGCATGCACATAACTGGTCGAACAGATTAAGAGAAAACGGAAAAGTGACGGGAAGGGAGAAACTCAAGATTCCCACCGCAGGTTTAACTAAAACAACACCTCGAAATGAAAGTGCCGAAAGCCGTTAAGCAAGGAATCAGAATTTCCATGAAAAAAGTAATTTCAAATTCGGTTCTAAATTTAGGTTATGATTTCTTTCCAATTTCCACCTTAATTATACCAAATATTATCCCAATATAGCTATGGACTGAAGATTTACCGGGGGAGTATGTATCTACATATTGACCAAATGGAAATCCGATGCCCATCTATTGTCTTAAGCTGTCATCTTAATAGGAATCATTTCACCAGTAAAAGACATTGTATTGATTCAGAATTAAACTGAATATTTACGAGATAATGTCCAAAATAAAATCACTGAATTAGAAATATTTTCGTTTAGGAATTACTGTTCACTGAATTCAAATTTCGATTTCATGGTTTGAACTAAAATTTCAGTTTGTAGTTTCCATTAGCAATCTGTGCACTTGGCGGAAATTTTGAATAGATTCACTAAAACTGGATCGTACACCACATACATGCAACATCGAAAAGGTTTGGATTAAAAACTGCTACTACCTCTCGGTTGGAACAGTTTTGCGTAGCTAGACGATAAATATGGGCTGGCAATTTTCTAAAAATTAAATAATAACAAACAAACCCATTTCATTCACAAAATTCTGTTGGCGTGATGGTTTCCAATCTACTACTCCCCTCTACCGGATACAACTTCAACCAATAAAACGGGGGGAGACAAGACAACAACTCAAAGTCGTGAAAATAGTAGAACTATGCTGTTCAAATCCCAATGATATTCTAGCAGACGACAGCAAAGAAAAGAACGAGAACAATAACTTTCACTAATTAAAACGAGAAAAGAAATGGTAAAGTAACAAAAGGGAGAAAGACGTCAATAAACTTTCGTACTCAAAGGAAGTAACGAGATAGTTGAGTGGATGATCAATTCTTTATTCTGGACCTATCTCTCGAATCGGAGTATATGCATTAGAGAGGACAGAAATAGCACCCATGAAAAGCAAAACTACCCATACGCGCGAGCAGAAAACAAATGACGATATGAATACATTGAACTCGAAATAAGGAAAGCTAGAGGGAATTATAGACTGACTAGCTGATGCAGCCAGAGTTTCAACTGATTGGGGTAGCAAACCTTTAATGTTCCACATTCCAAATGAAGGGTCCACGGAAAGAAACATAAAACTCCACTTTTTACGCAAATTGAGATAATAATGCCATCTAATAATTTATGTTAGACTTATTCTGCTCATATTCCCAACTCGGGAAAACGGCACACATTACCGACAAATAAGCATGTGAAAATTCAATATACACGGAAATATATTGCTCTTTAAACTTTAGAATTCATTTTTCTCAAAATCATTCCAATTGGAGTTTGACGTTTCTTTCCGTGGCCCCTTTAAATGATAACAAAGCACGAGTTAGTACCTTAATAATTCACAGAATTTTAAGAAGTTTTCTGCCAAATATATATAAAGGAAGTCTGTATCTTCTCGTATGAAAACAGAAAAATAAAAAGGAGACGGTGTATGTTAGTTTCTACCGACTCAGAAAATTTAGGTTTTCCAACCATGTAAGTGTGGTTTCAGTTTATTGCAAATGTAACCTCATAATATTTACAATAGCTAAGAACCTCCTTAGGGATACAATAGACACCCAAATACACAAAGAAAAGAGTGTGTCGGAGACGGAAGGAGTGGGAGAAAAAGATATAGATGAATACATCGTGACAAGAAAGAGGAAAAGACGAACACCTGAAAAGAAAACGCAAAAAAGAAAGGAGGAGAGAAAGACCAGTGAATAAACGAGAACAAATCGTACATCGAATTATTATGATGCTACAAGCGCGCGCACACACACACATACTGCTTATTCTCTCACTTCTCTTGTCCGCATGCCTCTCCAGCCGTCATCATTCTATACAAAAAAAAAAAAACGCAGTTGACTCGGAATAGAACCCACCTGAGATAAAAGTCCAAGTCGGTAGCGATTACAGTTTAACACACAGTAATGTTATAGTTTTCTTTCTGAAAATAAGAACAATTACGTGAATAACTCACAGCATTGTCGTGTTCTTAATTATGCTCTTAACATCCATTATACTTTAGTTTACTATTATCACAGGGAAGTAAGGCGGTAAAGTCATCGCACCGAGTGATTTATTTTATTCGTGATGTGGATCGCATATAACGAAAAAGTAACCTGAGCTTTCTAACCTATTTTCATCAAATGTGTGTACTTGGAAATAAATCTAATCTGCCTTTTCTAATATATTTTCGTAATTTGATCAAGAATTCCAAGTAAAAAGGAAATACTATGGCATTATTTTCTTAAAATTAGACCCATGTTCGGGAGTAAACTTGGGACTCCAAGGTGGCAAGCTGACACTCTACTCAATATGCTACAGGGAATCTGATGAGCGATACCTTTTATATTGCTTGTAGTATTTAACACGGTATCTGATATGTGCACACAGGCGGACATATCTACTTTCTTACTTTGCCGACTTACTTTGCTGAAAACAATATTTAATTTAGCTTCACCAACCAATATTCATAAACATCTTTGTCCACTGTGAAACTACTGTGCGCAACTACATGAACCTTTTTATACTTATTTCAATACTTATAGGCACGTCGCTCAGAGACGCCGATCAGTCATACACAAGAATAATGAAATGGCCACTTGAATAAAGACTACGCACAATCCCTAACCCATTCCTTTTTCCTTGTGGAAAACTAAAGCCATAAGATTCTGCGCATGCCGTATAAGTAATGTTCCCGTGAAACCGGTTTTCAAATTTTCGTAGCTTGTGGAACCACAGTGGTTCAGTTGGTAGAGAGCTCACCTCTGGTGCTAGGGGTCGTCGGGTCAACCCCTGCTCATGCCATGTGGGCTTTGTGGTGGATCCGTTTTCTCCCACTTTCTTCATTCCACCAATTCATCCCATCAACATCCATACGACCTGAGCCATGGTTGCCTAAAGGCCTTAAAATAAATTCAAGTTCAAATTCGTAGCTTGTGGTCCATGTGTGTTGTCTTACTACATGGATGAACTAATTTACGACCTTCAGTCATCTATGGCTTAGAGCTGGATAGGGTAGGAGAAAGGTTATGAAACGTAGCCCGCCGGGACCTAAGTTAAGGATACCTACCATCTCGGCATTTGGCTGGTGTGACAGGGAAACTCTGGAAAAACCTGAGTCGGTACCAAACCAACGACCTGCAGAAATCGAAGCTATTACTTTATCAACAAATTTACGGCTACTCGATGAGTAATATAAGTTGTTTTGGTAAAGGTTTCATCCTAAGAGACATGATTTCTGTTCCCTGTTTTAGAAACGATGTAAAATTGAAAATTATATAGTCTGGGGTTGTCATACGTTACTAAGTGAGTTTCCATTACTTAATCAACTTGAACATTGACGGGATTGAGCTGAGAGAATTTGGAGAATCAGTGATTCAAAGTTCAGTTTTGATACAGACAAAAAACGGTGAAAGAATAAAGAATTATTATATTCGGAGTTTATGCCAGAGAAATGATTTTGAAAAACACTTCGGACGAGAGATATTTTATCATAGCCTCTCCAGCATAAAGGTCTCTCTCATTTAAACATAAAAAAACTCTTCTTTCTATTGACTTAATTGGCCTTAAGAGAAGAATACTTTCTAGATATTATTTCTGAAGTAGGATAAGATAAGATAAGATAAAATGAATTGTATGGGCGGTAACAGAACTATGGCGTACGCCCTTCCCGATACGGGTTCTGAAGTAGGAAGTGGAAGCACTGTCCACATGGCGAGATGCGGGAAAACTATGTTACGCTATCGGGTGCAAAGCAGAAAACAATTTGTTCGCACAGCAACGATCTTGCCTGTAACCTCCTGTACTCCTCCACTTCCTGCGATGCCTAGAAGTTCAATTTACACCCTAATCGTTCTCGGTTGTCAAGCTAAAGGAAACAAATCAAATGAGCTGCTGCTTGTGCTACGCGCGGGTGAACTCTCGCTCTCCTTGTCTGTCTGCATCTTTGTGTGTGTGTGTGTGTGTGTGTATGTATGTATGTGTTATGTGAGCGTTCAGTGTGTAAGCAAGATGGTTTTCGATACATTTCAAGAATACAAATATTAGAAGGAAGTTTGAATAAACAAGAAAACTTATAGACGCACCGCACTTTCATTTGTTATAGGGACACCAGCTCTCTCTCTGTATATATATATATATATATATATATATATATA
>JAGDQP010012456.1:0-23130 GCA_022664845.1 Lepisma saccharinum
GTTAACATCTCGTTCACCTGAATGGGCTTATCAAATTGAAACTAAAATCAACAATATTACCATATAAACTTACAAAAATAGTTAATAACTGAAATTAATGTTAGAGTTTTTTTTTTGTTTTGTTTTTTTGTTAAGAAACACCGTAATTTTCTTTCGTTTTGATTAACGCTTTCTTTTTGCTATACATTATTTCTGGAGCTGAAACGCCTTTAGACGAAGAATGTTGCCATGTGGCATGAGCAAATAGTTCCTTGATAATACTGGAGAACAGCAAAATTGTTACCGAAATGAAAGGAACAATTTTATGCCAACTTCGAACTTCTAATTATAAATAAAGAAGCCAATTTGGTCTGGTTTTAAAAATGACCCAAAGCCTTGTGTCGTTGATGTTAGAAAATGTTTGAAGTGTATATGTTAGGATCACTACATCAACCCATAGACAAGTGTGGTGGATGATCGAACGCGGTTGTTGTTATTAGTAATAGAGTGTTAGTGTAGTAGGATATGAAAATTTCCTCAGTGTATACTAGTTGAACTTTTTCTGTGGTGTTAAATTCATAGAACTTTGTAGTGTCGTGTGTATATATGCCTAACTATTTATTGTGCCAGAAACAATAATTCTACACACTGGCAAGTTGGTGTTGTAATTTTAATTTTGATTTAAATTTGATTTTTTTTATTTAAGGCATGTACACATCTAATGCTCAGGTCGGGATAGTGTAGGGGAAGGATTTGGATGGTGTCGACTAGGACCATTGTTGAAGGTGTCATTTCGACATTTGCCTTGTGTGACTGAAGAAAAAACCTGGAAAAACCTCAGTCAGGATGGTTGGCTACTGGGAACGAAACCAAGACCTCCCGAATGCTACGCCAACGCTCTACCCCATAGCTAAAAGATGATTGCGATCTTACTTGGTGTACAACAGGAATTGGAAACCAGGAACGAAGCATATAATGATGTATTCATTGATTGCATGCAGTAAAATTATCCTACCTTCTCTATACATCAATTACGACGGTTCAAAAACTTCGTAAAATTATTATTGTGTGATGTGTCAGCGTGCATATACTTCTCTAAAAGCTTCTAAGATTCAGTACAGCTGAAATTTAGGATGATATTCATAAAAAACAAGTCAGATACCTTTATGGTGATCATTTTGATGGACTTCCTCCAAGAAAAAATAAGAAGTTGCTTAGGACTGTTTTAGAGTACTTCATTAAATTTCCTAGGAAACCTTCAGGCCCCAAACTATAGGGAAATGATATCGAAAACACGTTATTGGCTTATCATAGAATGAACTGTAAATTGTCATTAAAGATACTCTCTCAGTTGTGCTTTATCCCCGACACAAGTGGCGCAGGTTCTGATTAATATTGCAATCGTTTTACGAACCAATTTCGACATTTGAATGATGATACCAGAGTAAATGAAGTACATCCATGCTAGTGGATTATTGTTGGTCCTTGGTGTGGGATTTACCCCGAGGTCCAGTAGAGCGGGCAAGCTAAAAGACAAGTCTTTAATTAGGGGTAAGCTCAGTCGAATATTACATCCTTTAGAAAAAACACTCTGTCACGTTCATTCTTGCATTTTCACATAATAAGAAAACTAGACCACATCGGACAGTTTTATTGCTATTTTCGTGTTTACCACACAAACATGAAACGAATTGCATTGATTTTGTTTCCGTAACATAACTAAAGTGAACATTTGTTGTCAGTGCATTTTTTTTTTTCAAATATTTCTTCTTCCTAAAAAGTTGCACATTTCAAACTATATCCCACGGGCAAACAGCATGGACTTGTAAATATCTTCAATGAATCCTTTTCTGCGAAAGGAGGATATTATTTTCCTTTTGTGACTAAAATAGGCTTTTGTATGCTCATTTAGTTGGACCCAAAGTTGCAAGATACTAAGAAGCAATTGCGTGAAAGTTCTGTAGTATTTTTTTTCAAGAATTGAATTCAAAAGTTAAAGACAAACACCGATATGAGCAAGAAAACAATATTTATCACAACAGTCTTTTCTATTCTGTGGCTTCAGATGAAGATCTCTTAAGTATAGACACAGAGGCTTCAGGAAAGAAATAACGTTTCTAAATTTCAACAGGTAACCTATTGATCTTTATGCTCAACTATAATATCTCAACTCTCAAGCATATCAAACATGGAAAGTCCATCCTTTGAACAAATTTTGTTTTGAAAATTCAAGAACCTTTGACTCTGATATATATCCCGAGGAGTACACGATATCCGGACAACATCGTTCCATTACTGTACAAACCTTGGTCGATATTAGTCTTTACTGCTCCGATATTCGACGTATATTGGCACGACATTATTTGCTTTACGGTAATGTTGTTACACCAGATTTTTATATAGAAAGATTTCAGTGTCAAAAAATACAAAATCTTTCAGTTCATTTTTTGAAGTATCGATGTACAGATGCTTATCAGAATAATGGAAACACCTGAACGAAAGTGCAACTTACCAGATTAATATGGTGTCGGGCCACCTTTCGCCTTCAGAACAGCCTTGATGCGACGTGGGATGGAGGCGTAGAGGTCGTGAATGGTAGCAAGTGGAATATTACACCATTCCTCGTGCAGGGCATCGGCCAGTTCTGTGAGAGAGGATGGAGGTGGAAATCGTCGCCGGAGTCGTGTTTCCAAGATGGACCACAGATGTTCAATTATGTTGAGATCTGGGGATTGGGCGGGCCAGGGGAGGTGTTGAACTTCATCCCGATGTTCCTCAAACAACGCTGCAACAACTCCAGCGAGTGAATGGGTGCATTATCATCCTGGAATATGGCGTCATTGTCCAGGAACAACATCCGAACCATAGGATGCAAGTGGTCTCCTAAAATTGCGACTTAATCGTTGGCAGTGATGCTTCCGCGAAGTGTGACCACAGGACCCAATGAAAAGCATAATATTGCGGCCCACAGCATCACCGTGCCGCCGCCATGTTTCACAGTTGGGCGGAGACACTGCAGATCATACGCTTCTTTGGGCGTTCTCCACACATAAACACAGCCCGTGGTTTGGAATAGGGTGAATGGTGACTCATCCGACCATACCACACGTTTCCAGTCGTCAACGGTACAAGTTGCATGGTCGCGGCACCATTTGCGGCGTGCTAAAGCGTTCTGGTCCCTGATGAGAGGTTTGACCCGTGCAACACGACCCCGTAAGTTCATGTCATGTAATTCACGGCGGACTGTGATTGTCGAAACAGGTTGGGGGAGGTGCTTATTGAGTTCCTCCGTCACTTGCGCCGCAGTGGCACGACGGTTCCGCGTGACAATGCGCTTTAATACCCGGCGTGCTCTGTCACTGATGATTTTCTTCCGCCCACTGTTCCGCTTCCCCGATGTGGTTTTCCCGTGTGTTGTGTAGGCCGTCATCACCTTCGACACTGTCCCTGGCGACACACCTAACACACTAGCCACTGCCGTCACACTCACTCCACATAACCGCGCACCAACAATTTGCCCTCTTTGAAACTCTGAGAGGTCTCCCATTTTACTCTACCTCCGTCTGCTGCAGCCACTGCACACTCCTGTTCCACGACGCCAGACGTAGTATGGAGACCGACTTAACACACCACCACCAGCAGTCCGGCGCTGCGGTCGCCACGACACCACTGCCAACCCATACATCTGACGTGTTGCCAACTACAGGTGTTTCCATTATTCTGATAAGCATCTGTATATCGATACCTTACTAGTATCGGTGGTATCGAGGTATCCAAAGTATCGATAACCTATCTCTATAGTTAGAACCCAACTAAATATAGTTGTTGTAATTCTCTTTTCAGTCCCCTGGAGCAAAATCTTACTATTCATGAAGGCGTCAACGAGATTGAAATCATCAAATTGCAAGGAAACAGGAAATACTGCAATACACATGTCTTTACTATTATAGTGTTTGTAAAATGTACACGATTTAAGATTACCAACTGAGTTCGTTAATAATCGGTAAGGTTACCAAAGTAGTCTTTTAAATCTAAATACAATACTTTGTACAAATTAAGGTGGAAAAGAACATGTGTCATACGTTGAAGATAAAGCTAATTTGATATATGTAAATAAAATAATTTTGGAACAATAAATTGACTAGTAATTACCTGATCATATCTTGTCCTGAACCCTACGTACACTGTATTCTGTCAAACTTATACATTACGTAATACCAAAAAAGTTACGAAATACACAAATAATTTGCATATATCCTCATTAGACGCTTTATATAGTCGTTTTGTAATGACAGCTTTAGCGTATTTTCTTTTTAACGTCAGAAATATGATTGGAACGTAAGGTTAATTTCCGAAGATAAACGAACAAAACCATTAAAAATTAGATACATAAACAAAAGAGTTTGAAATCCGATTTTACAAGTTGCACAGACGAAGTACGTTTCTGGTAGACTTCTACAAGTAAGACACTATTATTATTGTCGTCAAATCAGTTCTTGACAAAGACAGTTCCGACATCAGCAAGTTGTCCGATTGGTAACGTCTTGCCAATTGTAGCCTTGAAACCTGTTTTAAACACTGGGTTATTGGCATCGGTTAATTTTACTAGTTCTGTACAAGTATAATCTTGAAGTGTTTGAAGGTAGATCTGTGTTACCCTCCAAAGTCTGATCCTTATAATCGTGTGAAAATGGGTCTAACGAGCCAGGCTGCTGAAATATCACACCACTTTCTAAGAACGATGTTCCCCTTTTTGCAGAGCAATTTCTACTTGGTTTCCGTTCGTAATCTTCTGCTGCTGTGATTGTAAATTCAGCCAGAAAGATCAAATACTGCTTCATCACTACTCAACTGTTCAAAGCTTATATTCCATTCATAACGATGAATAGAGTTTGGCAAATGTGAAATCTTGAATCCCAGAGTAAATGATTTCGTTTATGAGTGAAGTATCGAGCAATTCTGCTCATGGCTTCTATTTGGTTGTATGACGGGATGGAAAAAAAACGTACATGAAGTGTACAGGTCGCAACTGTCGCAGACCTGTATGTGCACTTGCAGTGGATGTTAAATTTTCTTGAATTAAACCATATAAAGATGACAGTGGTAAATTATTTCCTTATTATTTTAATAGTTGACAATTTTCTTGTATTGTAGAGGAGAAAGGAGATGTTGTAGTCGTCTGGTGGCCGGTGAAGTTGAATCACAGTGAGATGTTAGTTAGTTACTCTATTTTAAAGTTATTTCTGACTTACAGTAATGTTATTATTTATTTAATATTGAGTTGCAAGATGTTGGTGACAATTTCGATGAGAGTGATGATGATCACATTGGTGTCCTGAGCAGTTTGTATCTTGGAGAATCCATTAGAAATGACTTTCATGACATCTTAGAAATTCAGATTTTGAACAAGTGGTTTCTGTATAATTTGGGCAAAATTTATACTTCCAGAAGGTGCATCCAGGTATACTTGGCATCAATCTTTGGTTCTGGTTGAGAAATGGTAGATGTTGATTTTTGTTGAGACTGCGAGGTAGTAGTTACTGTAGTAGTAGTGGCTTGTTGGTCAGTATTTGAAGTATGAGAAGCTTTATATTTCTTGAAAGTTGTGCATCCCTTGTAGTTAGCAGGATGATTTTGCTTGCAATTCGCACATGTAGCTGGTGTAGTACGATCCATTTTGGTACATTCTGTGGACAGGTGAGCTCCTGCGCATTTGACACATTTGGGATTCATAAACCACGTAAACTGCGTGTGATTATAACGCTGGCAGCAAAAGCATTGCAGCAATTTGTTTGGTCTGTATAACTCTATGACAATGCGATAATGGCACAAATATTCTAGCTGAAATATTTCTTGTAAGTTGAAGTTTCTTTTAAGTGTGACTAGAAATAGTGGCATGTAAATCCTGTGATGAGAAGTAGGATCACGGCGGTACATTTGTTTTACATCTTGGACCGGGTAATTTTGAGCAGCAAGTTCTTGATAGATATCATTAGTATCAGTGTCCACTGGTAATTTCCTGATTACGATTTTGAAAGGCCGTTCTGATTTGGGTACATCCGTGGTGAATTGTACGTTAGTTTGGAGGTTCGTACTCCTCCTCCTCGGAGTTGCTTTGAGTTTATCGTAATCTTCCTAGGTAGTAGATTGAAGACAAATAAAGTCATTGGTATGGCGAATTTTTGCAGGTAGCAGACAGAGTTCTTGTGAACTGGTACTTCTGTTCTATCCCGTAGATGAAAAGTGCAGGTGGCTTAGATTTAGTGTCTTTAGGATCATGAATTTCTTGGGATTCCAATAATTGATAACGATTTGTGGTCTTGATGCCTGAATCTGTAACAATATTACGAAATTTAGCTGTTTTCTTTGGTTCGATGAAGCCATCGGTGTCCATTGAATGGTCAGTTTCTGATGAAGTTTGAATTATCGTATTAGCTTTAGTTTTGTTATTATCAGCAATCTTAACGAATTGAACAGCACTGGCTACTTGTGTAGATTTCTTGACAGGTGGTGGGCCATCTGACTGTGGAGGATCCGGGCGCTCATGTATCAGAGGTGGGACATTGGTGGGAGGTGTCCCTAAAAAGGGCAGACTTGGATCACTACTAACAGCACCTTTCTTCCTAGCTAATTCACATCTTGCTTGGCGTTCTAACCTAGCGACCATATGAGGTTTGTTAGGGTATATTTCTCTAGCAGTGGCTAACACTTCTGGAGAAAGAGCATACTTGAAATTGGGATCAGTCATTTCTTTAATGATTTCATTAACATCTTTTATTTCAAAACTCATTTTGAAACACCGTGCAATAGCTGGAACGAGGAACACAAGCTCCGTACGCAACGGCTCCTATTACTCGAATGCTGGAACCCCTATTCGGTAAAATAACTTAAATACTGCAATTGTGTGTACAGAGTTCTGAGCGGTGGTAGCCTATAGAGTGAATTAATTCGCAGTTTACCTAACACAAAGTAAGGAGACTGCTATGTCTTGAGAATAATGTACCTTCGAACACTGACTACCTATGCTATCTAGGGACTACGTACACTATATAGTGTACCAAACTTGCCAAGTAGTAACTTCATGGCTTTCGTTGTGTTTAGGTAGGTGGCTGTGTGTTGGATGAATTGGAAAGTACTCTTTCGAGAGTTAAAATAATTGTTTACAAATTTCATTTCTGTTTTATGGTGCCGTTATTGTTGTTGCTTTCTGGGATCTATGGTAATAACAGTCTACAAGAGAATAAGACAAGTTATTCTATGACATAAATTTTCATTCTACATGTAGCATCTCCAATATGTCGCTACTTTTATTATTTCGTGCAGCCTGTTGTACCATGAAACAGACACACATGTTGTATCTTGTTACACATTCCAAGGTACATTAACCAGAGCTGAAACGGTTATTCGTATCAAGTTTTGGCCCGGGTCATTGGGTCAATGCTTGGGACCCGGCCTGACCTGGTGACCCGATGGCTTCGAGGGTAAAGAATCTGTTCTTATTCTTTCCTTAGGGCATTTTGGATCTGAATAGTGTTTCTGTCGGGGTGACTGGGGGCAGGGGTTTACACCAACAGGAATAAGAATGCCATGCTGAAAAACTCCTAATAATCGTACAAATTATGGAAAAAGTTTTGGGAAAGAACGGAAATACACCAAATGTTTGCAAATAACTGTCTTGTTGGTGAGGCTATTCTTAACGAATGTATGGATCTCTACACATAAAATATTGATTGATTCAAGTCAATCCAGGTCAAATCAAGTCAAGAAAGGGGCATTTGGTAGAGATTGTTTTACTTGGTCAATTGGGATAAGATTCGATCATTTCATCGCCCCGTATTACAAACTTAGTCTCATCATTTGCGTCATGATAGGGTCCCCGACAACTTTTGAACTAAGTTACCATATCTGTTGAGTCATCCGGGTCAAGTTTCTGGCCGGATCATCAGGTTCCTGAGTTACCTACGTTCGGGTCAGGGCGACTCCTCGAGTCAATTTTCAGCTCTGATCTTAACACATTTCGAAGCATATTATGATAGTATGTTCTTCATTTTCTTGCAGAAATATGAAATGTCAATAAGTAAACCAAAAAATAAAAGACTACTCCCTGACCCAGATTCAAATTCAAATGCAATAAAACACTGGGTGTCCATCCAGGTAAAAGTATTTCGCTCCATTCAGCATGTAATATGATCAAAGAGCCTCTAGCCATCTTATCTAAATATTTGAAATCGTTTAAGACTTGAAGGAATCATGGAAGCAAACATTTCTGTATTCTGTTAGATATGATGTCCACATGATGTTTAGTCTTAAAGAAGAGGAGATAGTAACTGCGTATTTAATAAACCAAGCTGTAATTTTCCACTTACTTCGGATTTTAGTGTCGTCGATGTACTAACTAAAGACTCAGGAACTCTTGAGACCTACTGATACGCTGCCGGTTCAAAGAAGACAAGTGTTGAACCTGTTAAGATTTCCGGTTTTTGACCAGCGTGTCATTCTTGCTGGTCAAAATTAAATTCTGCAGACTTACACACAGTGTTTTGAATCATAGAAACACAAGTACAAGCGTGATTAGTTTAACAAATTTGAAAATAATATTCCAGAAATGGTTGATGACAGTCTTGCCTTATCTTTCTATTTTACTTGTCTGATTCTGCTTTAAAATTGAATTTTAAATCTGTCAAAAGCAATAAGATGTGGTTCATTTATGTTTTCGATTGCAACTTGAAGACTAGCAACACCAGTTAGAGCAAACGGCGTCTGCAATATTTTATAGCTGATCCTGCAACACTGTAGGGTATCTGAAGAGAACGGGCATCTAGCATGGATGCAGATAAGTAGCGGGTGTACTGCTAGTGGCCCTACGTTAGGCCAGTTCATGCACGCAGAGCAAGAGTATCTGGCCTTTGTAATCGATTAAAATAACAACCGTACATCACGTTCCGTACAACTGTCTGTCATTGAAAAGTTTTGCAGCAGTCACGAAGGACACTTACATGCTAATTTAGGCATCTAAGGCTCAGGCCTGTATAGTAGAGGGAAAGGGTTCGGGAAGGTGTCAAACTCGGGCTATGTTGAAGGTGCCATCCCGGCATTTGCTTGGTGTAACTGAGGAAAAAAAAATGGAAAAACATCTATTAGGATCGTCGGCCACTGGGATCGAACCCACGTCCTACCAAATTCTACGCCAACGCTCTACCACTCAGCTACGACGGTTCGGTACATATTCTGATTCATGGTGAAGTATGAATGGTACGGTTATGGGTCCTAATATCTCTTCTATCCACACACAAGTAGATTTGTAGCTGAGACCAGAAAGTTTATAAGGAGCTGCACATGTTCACTATGAACAGTTAATAGTTACTATATACTTTCAATAATATTCTAGGTATCATTTACATTAGTTTTTTGTATATGATTTCAGGATTTGAAACTATCTGCTTCCGTGGTCAAGTGGTTTTAGATTGAGATTACGAATTCACCCAGTTTTGATTTTACTGCTTCTACGGTGACCAGAGAAGTTTGGAGAGCTTAAGCGAGAGCCTAAGCTTTCACTGTGGTCGCCACTATATTGTATTGATAGCAGCTCCCCAATTGCATCACAATGCTGGGTGGGTACCATTCCAGATGTACATGTTTTAGAAAAATCTTTGGCAGCACCGGAAATCGAATCAGGGAACCCTCAATCCGTAGACAGACACGCTAACGATTAAATTCCTTACGTTTAAGGGTCATTCATACAAGCAACTACTTCCTAGGCTCACCACATATCAAATGGATGACTTCCCACGGCAAACTTTCTTTCGGATGTAAGGGATGCCAGGTCGTTATTTGTGGGGAGAAAATTATTTGGCATCTCGTATGTTTTCAGCATTACCTCTCTTGTCTGTTTTTGGTAGGGAGGGGAAAACAGTATACTTATGCCGACTACTGCAATATTTCAAGGCATACTTGAGCATTAATTTCAACTTACGTCTTTCGGTGATAGTAACACGCTGGGGAAACCGACTGTATACTTCTGGACTTCGTCTATTACCATAAAGTCATTCGTGCAGTGAAACTGAAAGAACCTTTCAATATGACTGGCACTAGGACTCCGATTTGTGTGTTACATCACAATAGTGGTGATGCAAATTTCAATACAATAACCGCTTGACCAATGATATAATAGTGTCGCCCATAGTTTTCTCAGAAGAAAACCAATATGTTACGCTGTCTGAATTCTTGGCAGCTAACTTACTAGTTGCTCTCCGGAATGTGAGTAGATATATGAGAGCCTGCTATAATTGTTCGTCGCATATAATGTAAACATATGGCTACATAAATACAGGATGGGTCGTGGTGACTCAGTGGTAGAGCGATCAGCTATGGCGCTTGGAATCTTCAGTTCGAACCCTGTTCACCCCGTGTAGGCTTAGTGGTGCACAAACACTTTGTGCGTGGGTTATCTTGGGTTCTCCCGTTTCCTCCCACTTTCTTCATTCCACCAATTCGTCTCATTATCATCTGTACGCTCTGAGACACACAAAACGTTTACTGTATTCATAAACGAAAATATAGTAAAAACATATTGCACAGTGTTCGTGTTAAAGAAAATTTAGATTGTTCCGTCATATGCAGTATAAAAATAGGGCGGATGTTCAAAATATTTTATTTCTGGATTATGTATTGATGATTTAGAACTTTCCGGATAATCGATCATCCGGATAATCGATGCTCTACTGTAATTTCAAGAAAGCTTCGTTAAGTGGCCAAGTTTCGTATCAAATCTAAGCAGATAAGCTAATGCCCATTCTTTAGTTTTCCTCTAGCTATTTACTATAATACACATGCTGAAGTTTCTCTTTTTTAACAATTAGAGGGACTTGCACGGACCCCCTAGGTTGCATCATTATGTAAATTATTTAATATAGATGCAGTTAGTGCTACTAGGGGGTTCATTCATTTGCATGGGAGCTAATAACTAGCAATATTAATGGAATTTTCATGTTTTTAACATAACAATTCTTACGTTATTGACTTACTTATTAGAAGTAAGACAACTAGAATGTTCACGTATTACGTAGCTTCACAGCAGCACATATTTCGCAGTGATTCCCACTACTGCTCTTAGGACTGATAATTACTGGAACACGTCTTCGGATTGTAATATTAAACAAGGGTTAAACATTTGCAGATAAAATAATAGATGTAGGCCCTGGTACTACTTCTTTACTAATGGAAGAAAGTCAAAGAAAGTTGATTTTCTTTATTTTTTGAACTGCTGTTAGGTCTAAAATGACATCTCTACTAAAAAAAAAAAGTCTTAGTGAAGGAAATTGGCAATAGCTGGGTATGAAGGGAACAAGGTGGATTTGCTGTTTTGAAGAAACATATATTTACGATATATGTTCTGCAATGTTATTAATTCATTGTAATCAAACTGAATTTATTTTAATGCATTTAGGTATCTGAGTCTCAGTTGTAACTGAGAAAACACACCTGGAAAAGACTCGGACAGGAAGGTTAGCCGCTGGGATCGATCCCAGGACCTAAAAATACTAAATCAACGCTTTACTGCTAAGCCACGACCGCTTGATTTGATTCACCGTAGAATTAATTTAAGAAAAGAGAAAGAGAAAAAAAAATAAACACAGAAATAAAACCTGAAGAAATTAGCACTTTCAGTCTGAAGACAACAGTGATTTGAAAGTGCCAGTAACTGGTATGACTACTCTATTGAAATATTTTACTATTACTATATGTAAACAGATCAATTGAAAACAAACATTGTGTATACATGTTAAAATACAATTTTAAAATTGCAGTATTAGAATCAGCGCATTTAACTTCTGCTATTATTTTGCTCACACTGTGAAGGGACTGGGGATATTTGAAAAAAAAAAAATATAAACGACTAGTTGTTCGTTGTTATTGATGTTTGTTTTGCATACAAATATTGTTTTATTTATATCGTGTGCAGTTTATGAGTTCTTGTGCTATATACCCACTGAAATCCAATCTATGTCCGCTTTTATTGCCAACCTTATCAAGCAGAAACTTCTATCCTACACTATTACGCGTGAGAACTTTCTTTGAGATTGTACACAACAGAACAAACCAGAGATGGATTCCATCAAGCAGGAAAGCATTGAAGGTTAGTAGTACCAATATGAAAACAATATTACTTTGAGAACGACCGCAATGGATCTGCAGTTTTAATCTGCAATAGAAGAAATAAAAAAGATCATATGATTCGCATGAAGCAAACTATGTTATGCATGAAATTGAATTATATTTATCATTGGATGTCTTGCCAAGCATGAATGTTAGGTGTAATAATAATTAAAAAATATATTATCCAGTGAGCGGAATGTTATTATCTTGGAATGAGTTACTAAGATTTCTTTAAAAGTCACGTACGATGCGATAAAATAAATTAAAATGATTCATCCTGGAAAGTGTAAATAAACTAGTTTTAGAATTAATATATATTAAATCTTATGAAAAGAAACTTATGGAAACGTTGATCATAAAAGATAGATTAAAAATTCAATATTTGATGGCTATGAAAAAGTTCTGTACATAAGAAAACTTCAAAAGCCGCATGACTAAAGATAATTTTGTGGGCAACAATCACTTACATCTCCATACGGCATATTGTCAGCAGTATTTCTAAAATAATTACATTAATAAATTGTCTACCAGAAACGTATAAGTTTAATATAAAATTTTCTATTATCAGGACTGAGTACGCTGTGCTTCAGAAGACAATCGTAATAAGGTATAAAAAAGCCCTTCGTCTAGCTTTAATCAACACTTGTTAACCAAAGGAATTATTAGTTGAAAATTTAATGATAAACGTATAAAGTATTTCTGAATATTTGTTCGGAATGACCAAGCACAATGAAATTAATTTCAGTTGCTAGAGGTTTGCAAAGCTCAGCTAAAACATAAAAGCATCCAAAGCACGAAATCTTCCATCAGTTAGATTAATGTCATTCTAGGTCATTTCGGATGACGTAAATGTATATTTTAATATTGTTGGTACGGCTTTCGTAATTGCATTTATTGTAAGATGCTTTCAGGATCCTGACTCGAATTTGGTCGTGGGCTTTTAAAGCCCTTTAGTAACTCGATATCGCCCAACTGCAAGATTACGAAATAGCGTTCAAGATAATAATCTAAAGATTTAAAGATATCGCGAAGAATTGATATTTACCATTGTGATTAAAATATATGAAGAAGAAAAACATATTTAAAACATATTTATAAATCAGCATTTTATACCTGAGAGATCGTGTAGTAATTTGTGTTTGTAAAACTATTTGTCTACGTACTATCTGAGCCGTTAATTGACTAGAGGTACCAGCAGATTGCCATTTTTAAGTAGGCTTAATGTGACTATCATGATCTTGTGTTACCAAGCGACCGTGGCTCAGCAATAGAGCGTTGGATTAGTATTCGGGAACTCGTAGGTACAAACTCAGCAGTCTACCATTCTGATTGAGCTTTTTCAGCGTTTCTGCTCAGTCACACAAAGCAAATGCCGGGATGGTACCTTCAACATAGGCTCTGGTCGACACGGGATGAACCTTACATGTGTGAAGGAAAAAAGAAATGATCTTGTGTCAGAAGGTATTGCTGTTCGTGAGTGATTAGGCAGGTGAAATCAAGTACGAATTTTGATCTTTAAACCACTAAACTTATTCTCATAAGATACCATACCGCCTGTATCTCAATCTACGAAGGAAGGTGTACAACATGGCCCTGTAATCACATGGATACGGGATTAAACTCGTGTTATGGACTTTCCGACAACATCTCAACCAGTTTCCTAGGTATACTAGTTCCGTTAGTTGTAGGACGTCAGGAAGCAAGGGCCCTAAAATGAATAAGCACTTAAGAGGTACTAATGAAAACGGGACGAGACGGATGCCTTTCTCAGCCTCCTTTCTGCTGTAGTAGGTAATACATTATTCGGAAGTTTGGCTGAACGCCTTATCCATGTGAGCCAAGTCGTGAGATTGGTGCGCACCAAACAAATGAGGAATGTCTTCATAAAGAATTACCTCCATGACATTTTCGTGGAAGTACTGAGTAATGATGTTCACATTTTTTCACACTCAGTAAGTCGTGAGTTAGCCAATAGCATGGAAACTCACTACTATGACACCTTTCGAGACCAGTGTGAATCAAACTTGTTTAACTGAATCAAACGTGTGCATTATGAATGTTTCTCAGCTAGTTTGATTGTTAGTTATGTATTTATTGATCTTAATGAAATTAAATAAATATCGTAATGTTTCTTCTTTGTAGGATATAAAAACGCAGTAAACGCGTTGTTTTCGTGCTTCGTGAAAACAGCACAATCAATTTTCTATCAAGATTAATATCATAATGGTGCAAAATTATTAAATATCGTAAAGTGAACTAATAATACTAACAATAATGCATTTGTTTAATACGGTCCGAACAGGTTTAATTGACCTAAAGTACATAAAATCGATACTTATTTTCAGAGAGATTGTGAAAGATTGTTGTACTACATTACAGGTGGCAACACTACCAAATAGATATATTGTTCGCTGTTATCGAATCCATATAAGAAAATGAATACCATTGATACCAAGCGTTTTCATACCCTGGATTTCTTCGTTAACAGTTCTCTTATTACAGAGCCGCAAAGTTCCTGAACAAGTCTAGTTGACATTCATGCAGAGAACCTATACTTCGTAAGTCAGACTCTGTGTTTAAGATAAAGGGAATGGACAATAATAACAAATTAGTTCATTGAGGAACGTTGTGAGCATGTCTCAAAGTAATTTTAGTCATATATATCTACAGTGACTGTTTAACGTGCAAGAAACGTTTAATCACTTCTAGGCTTATGATATTCGTAAACGATAAAAGTCTGAAATGTCTTGTTCAATTTTACTTACAATACTCATATTCTAAAAACCGTTCGTGAATAAAGCGTCCCGGTACTATTTTATCCGCCACAACAATACCAATTATTGTATAATATTTTGAAATAAATACATCTATATTCCATTGCTCTGGATTTCGGCCTGATCTCGGCCAGCCCGATACTACATCCGCAATTTCGGCTCGCTTCGAGCCACAGCATAACCAGACAGACCTAACGAAAATAGTGTATCTCAATGTGTTTGTTACTTATTGTTTTCGTATCTCCAGACCAGGTCCCGATTTTCCATGTGCTTCGGACCGAGCTGGTAATTGTTGTGAAATCGGGCTCGAATACAATGCTGTATGCACTTCCTAAAATACATGAAGGTCTATAGGCCTACTTGTGTTAGAAACACGCATTGCTCCTGGAGGTTCAAATGAAAGTCTTAACCCAACTGCAGTGAAAATTTCTCCACAGGAAGTAATGGGCATATCATCTTATGAACCTTCGTGGTCAGTGGGTAATATATACAGGAAAGTTTAACAAAACAGGGAGGCGTAGATTTAATTAGCTATAGTGTGAATAGTAAGCAACCAACCAGAATGCTTCTTGGCTGAAATGAAACTTTCATCTTTCTTCTACACAGCGATATACGTAGTTAAACATGTCAGTGCTTTTATCGTTACCTTGGAAATGGACTTTTCTATATTAAGTCAGTTTTCCTAGTTTTGCCCAACCTGTTCGATAAAATTTAGTAGCTGTTTAAATCAATAATAAATTTGATCAACCATCGATAATTGCTAACATTAACCTATAATCCCTGATTATGAGTATAGAAGCTAAGAGAACAGTCATAACAATACAGAAGAATAAGATTTCAATAAAAAAAATACTCTGCATACTGTAATTGCTGTTGTGATATGTCCTACAAGAATTACAAAATAGTTTTGAACATTTATAAACGAATGCTTGTTGTTTTAATTGTTTCAAAAGGTACCTACTGAAAAGTTTCACACCATTCATGAATCACTACTCCAACTGATGCAGCTGCCTCTGTGGTGCATCGAGGAACTAATTCAACTCCTACCTGATTGATTGCGCCATTAGTCCGTGCTGTTGGCCACCTTCGTTTTGGGACACTTCCCCCTACATGTGATCCACAATACGTAGGTTTCATTTTGAAGTAAGTAGCTCATTGTTTCAAATGAGAGAGTTTATGAACAGGGCAAAATCATTGTTGCGTTCGTTCATAAGTTTCTCCTTGGTCGTATTGTGGCGTAACTGTGTTCCGGAAAGACCAATTACGCCACAAAGGGACGTCGTAGCTCAATTCTAGAACATAATTTTGAGTTACACTCGTTAGGTTCAAACATTCGTTCTAATTTAGCTTGAACTTCACTGCTCTACATTTTAAATTTGCAATAATTAAACGTTTACCGTTAGTTATCTTAACATTTATAACGACAGACAGCCTCAACAAATAATTCAACATATTTTAGTACACGCATTTCTTGTTATGAGCTTGATTAACTTAATTAATGTTAATTAACCTAACAGATATTATCTAAACATTTCCTATTTTATAATAGTTTTAGGGCAGGAGGAGGTGTAACTATTATATTAGTTATAACTTGGAACAAGCGATGAGATTATCAAATCTTTCATACTGGGTGTATCGCTAAATGGTAGGTGACATATTTCGACTCTTGCTGAAGGAGAATATAAAAGAAGTAAAATGGTAGGTGTTGCACAAATCTGACTTATTCTGATGTCGCTTAATAGAAGTTCTGGAAGGTCGAACCGAACAATTGTGCGCACACCAATGTTCCTGACACACAAGGGCCAAGATTTAGGTAGGGGTGGGTTTTTATATGGGCGAATGTCAGATCGCCGGAAACTGAAAGTGTATGTTTTGTGGTCAGGAGGAAATATGGGATGACTTAGCCGTTTTCTCTTTTCTTTAAATTTACGAAGTTAGACTATTTTCGCGAGAAATGACAGTTTCGAAATGTGGCATAATTCAGCCAATTTCCCGGAGATAGATCCTATTAATATTCTTCTGTAGCGCACTTGACAACGAAAATAAATAAACCTATGGAAACATCGCTCACCAACACAGACACAACACTTTCAAATTAACACATTTGTTTGTAATATGTTCCTGTTATTGTCACTCTGATGATACTGTTTTTGACTGTCATCACCAAATGAAATACATTAGATATCTATCACATCGCATGATTGCCTGCGATTGGTAAGGATAGAAGCAATATTTTAGTCTCTGTGAGAAAACAAGTTCATTTTATTACATTAATGTCAGTAGTCATAACACATTTCATTTTCACAGCGTATTCCATGAGTAAACACATGATCAGAAAACATTAGCTACTCTCGTTCCTCTGGATCCAACTAGTACATTATTCACAGATTATAATAAGAAAAATAATTAAATAACAACAACAATATTAAATTATTCAAACACTAACCAAATTATACGTATCTTCGAAACACAAAAATCAAATTTCAGAAAGTTTTTGGTATAATTTCCGCAGCTAAACTTCAAAAGTTCAATTATTTCTTAAAGAAAAAAATCCTATCTGGTGAAACGTGGACATCCGTTTACTATTTCATTGTACAATACCATTTCAGTCCAAACAGGCAGATATTTCAAAGCCAGGAAGGATTTAACGCAACATTTAACGTTTGGGTGGGGGGATAAAAAGGAATAGGTATATAAACCGCAAAATAATCAAAGAATATCAATGAAATTTATTTAGTCTGCATTGATTTAATTCCTTTTAAGAGTTACAAGATTACAACTCAATGATTTAAAGTTAATCCGGAAATGCTATATCTCAAGTCAAACTTATCCAACGATCTCAACTCAAGATCCCAAAAGAGATCACACACACACACACACTTTCTGGCTAGTTGAAGTCAAAACAGCAACACCAAAACAAACCAGAACTGCAAATAGGGTGGTCAGGAGCCTAGAGTACCCACGCAACGCATCTAACCTAACCTCTAGCTCCAAACATATTCTACACCCTAGATGAGCGGCGCAGAAATGCATTGCAGATTTAAGAATATCTGGGAGAGAGGATTCCAGATCCTTGTGAAAAAAACAATAATTTAGATCGAGAGGGAAATACCGGTAAGGCGACACCTAAAATCTTTTAATTAGATCGTCGGTTCATACTCTGAAGTACCAGCTGGTTCAGATTAGCCACAGATTAAGAAAGAAAAAGCAAATTTTTACTTGGGATTAATCTCAAACGATAATACGCATATCTACTCATATGTGACTCATACTGTGTCTTTACTCACTTCGAAGTCTACAGGGTGGCAAAAGACCATGTCTTACTTTTACCTTAGTAGGGCCAACACCTGTAGTCCGGAATCGCAATTCCTGAAATAAAGACGAAGAACACCAACGAATGACGGTCGCAACTCAATCTAAACGTCGTGTCATCAGGCAAAATTGCAAATAATACATATTCAAACAAATCACATGCTGGAGTCACTTCATATGTCAACCCAGAAATAACCAGAAATTCAATATATAGTTCCTTTCCCAAGTTACCACATCTACGCTGGCTAAAGAATCCTACCACTGGCCTACGGATTTATGAACCAACCTAATATAACTAAAACGCATCACTTAAAACGATAGGTTTACCGAAACACAGAAATAATTTAGTATCGATTGCTGTCAAACTTCAAGTAATGATTCGTAGTTAAATTCCAGTGAATATCATGGCAAACATTAAATAAATCACTGCACGTCATAAATATTACTATACACTGTATATGGATCATCAACTAATGCCTTAAATCGTACCTAGTTAACTGAGAGGTTTCTATACTACGTTCACTGAACAGAAACACAAGATTGTTCGAAGAAATATAAACATTTCAGAATTTCAATTTATTACACTGAATTTACATAATGCACGCTTTCGGATATGATAATCTCATAAGAGTCAAAACAGAATTACCGTTGAGCTATAGGAACTAACAAATTTGAATCGTCTATCTGGTATACATTGAATTAGTTAAGCAGAAATGAAAGTTGCGTTTTCAGATATACATGTCCATAATTTCTATAGTAGTTAATAAAACACGCTGAAATTTTCACAAGTTATTACGAAAACATTGCTGTTCAATTTAGAAAAGTTATATCACATTATTGCTAACAAGCATGAAGTTATTGTCCAAAATACATCGTATAGAAAGAATCAATTTAGCTTTATTAACGTCGTGACGTCATTACAGATGATTACTACATTATAGAAAAGACATTCTGAATAACTCTTGAAAAATGCAGACTAATATTATAAATTGTGACTTTTTACAGAAGAGTAGTGGCTGGAGTTGAAACCAAGATTAACTAACCATGTCGAATAATATATTTACTATCAACATAAAAAGAGCGGTACGCAAAGATGGTCGAACAGACATGTCGCTAATTTGACTAAGTAAAGGAAATATGCGGTAGCTGTCAACATTGCTAACCGGGAATTTCGAAAGGATTTGGAAAACTGGAGACGAAAAATTGGCATATGATTATTGAAATCTAACGATCTGATAATTGTAAGGTAAGAATTCGGTTAATAGCGGCTCCATACTGAAATTTAGAACATATTGTACATTTTAACAAATAATCTGAAAACCGAAATATTACTTTAATGAGTTGAAATTTCGAGATAATGATGTCACTGAAAAGTCTCGGTAGCACTTGTATTGGTTTTTGTTCTTCTTAATACGATTTAATATATTACATCGGAATGAACGAAATCAGTCGCAATATTATCGAAATATATACTAAATTTGGTGTTTATATTTACCACTCGTAGTTAGGGCTTAGGAAGTACAGACGACGGAAAGACCATACGTCCATCCTTCTAGTCATTAAAATTGGAACTGAACTAACACGGCGAGGGAGAGCAGTTCTCCCATCAAACGGAG
The DNA here is from genome assembly GCA_022664845.1 of Lepisma saccharinum. Lineage (NCBI taxonomy): Eukaryota > Metazoa > Arthropoda > Insecta > Zygentoma > Lepismatidae > Lepisma > Lepisma saccharinum. Next base: position 19,838 of record JAGDQP010012456.1, read on the forward strand.
AAGAAAGCTGACTCACACCAATCAGCAAAAAACAAGTAATGAACCATTGACTAAGGTCCAATCAAAAACAAGCACCATATCCAAGGCGACTAACGAAAACCTGGATGAATAACGATTAAAGCCAAAGCAAAAAAATAAAAACGAAACACGCTCACAGCGTGACAAAACCAACCAAAGAGAATGGGCTAAAGAGAACACACAGAAAGGAAACAGAACGTAGACTAAGAAAATAAAAGGGGAAACAATAAATGAAAATGGAACAGCAACTAGGCTGTTACACTTATTCCCATATGTCGGCTCTAGAACACAGTATTCGCAAATTAAAGTATAAAATCAAAATTGCTCTTATTTAAATTATCTCACAAAAAGTATCCAATTTTATTCTGAATTAATCCACGGAAAGATATCTTTTTAATTATTCTTCTTATCCCAAATCCTATGATCTTTAAACAATTAATCTATTTTTTTTAAAAATCCAATCTCACAAATGCACAAGGTTATCAATATAATCAAACACAATACTTCAACTTAATAACACCATCACTTCCTCAGCATACACAACAGCATCTACCTAGAATCAAACCTGACCTAACTCGCTCTCGCTTACTTGGCCTACCCCAGATTTGTGGAGATTTTAGATTCACCCCTCAGGCGCTCGAAACAAAGCTGTGCTTAGAGAGCAAAGAGGTAGGGGTGGCAGGAGGGTCCTTAAAATAAAAAAAAACTCTGTAGGCATTAGGTCCGGTGAATATGGTGCATGATACAGTGTCTTCCAACAAAGTTTCTGGAGGGTATCTCGGGTCTTCTTTGCCACATGTGGGTTTAAATTGTCGTTGAAGAACAGCATACCCTTGCGATTCACCAATGCCGGCTCCTTCTGCCGAAATGTAGGGCGCACCTTTTTCAACTGCTGTGAGTAGACGTCCGCAGTGATGGTCTGACCAGGTGGAAGGAGCTCGTAATGCACCAATTGGCGACAAGTCCAGCATGCAGAGAACACAACCTTTCGTGGGTGCAAAGGTGGTATTGAGGAGTGCTAAATAGGGTCCAGTGGCGACAGCAAATATATGGTACGTTTGGGAGTACCATAGAGGACCCAATGTTCGTCACCAGTGTGTTCAGGTGCCGAGTGAGCAAGCACAAACAGGCTGACACTCGTTCCATGTTGGCTGTCGACAATGTGTGGTGTACCCACGTGCTTAACCTGCATGACTTATCTATCCCATGCAGGATCAGTTTGACTTTCTTAGCGGAAACATGGAACCTTTCTGCACGTTCGTCACACGTTAGACCACTGTCCTCGATAGTTGCTTTCAGGGCCTTGTCATCCTACGCATGTGGTTGTCCACTGCGAGGTTCATCAGCAAGGCTCACATCTCCTGAACGGAATTTCTGGAACAATGCCTGGCGCTGTGTTCGTTAATAGCATTCTCACCAACTACCTGGCATATGCGGCGACATGATGCGGCAGCTAACAGACCCACTTTAAATGCCTACAACAAAACACACGAGAACAAGTTACTTCGATACCTCCATTTCTCATTTACACTGGACGAGCTATGACTGTTCTTTATGCGCACCGTGCCTGTATTACTGAAGGTCGATGGACAAACTAACTACCGATGGCTTGGCAGGCACGTGAGCCATTTCGTTTTATCTCTGTGACCGCATGAAGTATCTGACGTGAAAAAGGGCCAAAAACTTTCTTGGTTACCTTGTAATTATATGGCACGTTTGTATCAGTTCACTGGTGTTGTGGTTCAGGTAGTGGAAGTGTTAGTGCTAGTGGAAGTGAACTAGTAAAAGTAAAAGCTGGTTCAAGTACGGCAGAAGCGCAAAAATGGCATTTTCTTCGGATATTGTTGGGTCTGATGAAGTAACTTGAAGATAGTGGAAGTGATGGTAAAGTGAAGCGTCATACGTTTTTGACACGATTAGTGATTCTGAGATCGAAGATGTTGGTAATCAGTGCCGAGGTAATGGCAAGAGTTACCATGCAAAGGACGAAATCACGTGGTATTCTGAGCCTCCTCGACCACAGAAAATGAAGTCTTAGAACATGATCAGAGGGAAAGTCAATAAGCTTATCCTTCCTCCCAATAAGACAATAGAAGATCCCTTAGACGCTCTATTATTTTTTATTCAAGATGAGGCTCTTGTTCGGTACACCAACGAAAAGGCAGTATGTATACACAGAAGACGCTACATGCAGAATCAGTAGAGGCCGGTCCATGAGAGAGAAATGAAGTGTTTCGTTGAACTTTTTTATGCTGCTGGTCATCTCAAAGCCAATGAACTGAACATAGAAGTGCTATGGGACAAAACGTATATTTCGCGCCACGATGAGTATAAACAGGTTCACGTATTTGTGCATATTCATCCGATTCAATGACAAAACAATGAGAAGTGACAGAAGATGTAAAGATAAACTGCCTCCAATACGTGACGTTTGGGAAAGAACGAATCAATATTTGAAGAAACACTATGAACCTTGGGTAAATTTGACTGTTGACGAACAGCTTGTTCCATTCCCGGGTAGATGTCCATTTACGCAATAAATGCCTTCGAAACCTGATAAGTATGGGATGAAAATATGGTGGTTAGCAGATTCAAAAACATACTACCCTTTGTATGATATGCCTTATATTGGGAAGACAATAACATCACAACCAAAATCCTGGAACAAAATGTGGTCTTGCATTTGGCGGAGCCTTATTTTGGAAGTAAAAGAAATGTCACATGTGATAGTAGATATGGGCATATGCTCATGATATATTGAAAATGTGTACGATAGATGGCAGCAGGTTAAATGTTGAAGTAGCGAAGTGGGCCATTTTATTAGTTGATGGTGTTTGAACAACTTTTAAGGTTATAAAAGATTATAATTATAATTAAAAAGAAATAATTATCACATGTTCAAGTTTATATAAAGAATTAACGTTTAATTGAATGTTAAATATGCCCGTGTAAAGCGGACGTGTATACCCAATAGGCGTCACACGCAGCAGAGGAAATGTATGTGATGAAATAAACCCTCTTATATTTTACCTTTCTTTTATTTATCCAACTTTTTGGTGTGACATCAGATTGACTCCTGTTAGTTGTACTACGATAGCTAGTCGTAGCCCCAACTCCGTAGGCAAATTCCAGTAGTAGGGCACCCTAACTGCACTACGGGAGCATTAAGAACTGAAATCATCAGATCAAGGGACTCACGGAAGTATTCATCAACCCTGAGATTAATACGTAAGAAGAATCTGTACAGAATAAATAGTTTAATAAACAAACGACAA
>JAGDQP010012456.1:32644-44314 GCA_022664845.1 Lepisma saccharinum
AAATAAATGATTAGCTCTCAATATAAATGTATTTAACTAAAATTTCCGCTTTAATTCACAAATGCATTTTTTATGAAATTAAACCTTATCTTGAGTAAACTCGATTAATTGAAGCAAATTAATCAACGTTATCCACTTAGATGGTTTGGAATTACCCTTACAAGTAACTTCCGGTTTTAAGATCCTGTTAACTAAGAAGTTTTACTATAACATATGTACGAGGTGTATGCATAAGTTTTTGCCGTTTTTTTTTTTTTTTGGAAAAGAATACACGTAATTATGAAAGGAAATTAATTTTGTTTTATTCAAACTATTGGCCATCGACTTCTACACATTTCGCCCATCTTTCTGGTAATTGATGCATACCATGCCAGAAAAACTGCTTGTCTTTTGCGGCAAACTATTCGTCGAGCCATTTTCCAACGTCTTCGAAATTGCTGAAGTGCTGCTCTGCGAGCGCGTGCCCCATTGATGCGAAGAGGTGATAGTCAGATGACGCCAGGTCTGGGGAGTACGGCGGGTGCGGAAGGATGTCCCATCCAAGCGATTTCAAGGTGTCTTTCACTGGTTTTGCTGTGTGAGACGGTTCATTGTCGTGTAACACAATCACTTTGCCATGTCTTCGGGCCCATTCCGGTCGTCTTTCGATCAATGCGTGATTTAAATTAATCATTTGTTGGCGATAGCGTTGTGCATTAAAGCTTTCACCGGGATCAAGAGTCCATAATACACAATACCTCTCTTGCAGAAGCGATTTGGCCTTGGTGTTGAAGGACCTGCTTTGCCAGGTGACAGCCACGATTTTTTCGCTTTGGGTTTTCAAAATAAATCCATTTTTCGTCACCCGTCACAATTCGATAAAAAAAAAGGATTTTCTTTCGTGGCGTTCAAGCATCATTTCACAAGTGACTTTGCGATTTTCCATTTGACGTTCATTCAAATCGTGTAGGACGAATTTACCCAGCTTATTGATCTTCCCCATTGCTCGTAAACGTCTGCTGATTGTTTCTTGTGACACATTTAATGCTTTTGCCAACTGCTGTTGAGTTTGAGTTGGGTCATCCTCCAATAACACCTGCAATTGCTCGTTTTCGCACTTTTGTGGTCTACCAGAGCGCGCATTGTCTTTCGCATTGAAATCACCACTTTTAAATTGTCGAAACCATGTCTCATATGTTCTAATCGATGGAGCGTGTTCACCATATGTTTCTACCAGCACACGATGACTTTCAACAGCCTTTTTCTTTTGATTAAATAAGAAAAGCAATGCGTGCCACAAGTGTTCTTTTTCAGGCACAAACTTCGACATGATCACTGAACGATAAAAAGAGACGCTAGTGGTTGGCGGACTCAACTTGAGTGTGTTTGTAGTTTAATGTCAGACGAACAAAATGACGTATGTGTCAAATGAATACGCTGAATACTTTTCGCTGGCGCCATCTCTTAGTTAAACCGGAAACTACTTATGCATACACCTGGTATATTTCCACTGGGTCGGTAACGACGTACTTTTTCGATTCGAGGTAGTTTAATATGGATAAGAACAATTGCTCATTTTATGCTTGACTTCCATTTTCTTTTCCCTTTCTACTTTTCTTTTTAGTTATTTGTATCTGACACTACATCTAGTTTTCTTATATTATAATTTTCTCCAGAAACTTGTAATAGCTAATATTACTCACCCACGTTCCTCCACAAAATACATCATATGTATATATGTATATACCTTACGCGTTTTTGTTTCCGAAGCTTTGCGTAGTGTTATTAGAAATACAAGATTGCGCTATAGTTATATTATGAGCCATTGTATAAACTTGAGTAGTATGGATTTTAGTAGCTATAAAATTTTAAATGGGTAGGATGTTAGGAAATTTTATGCATACACACTAAATTTTTACTAACAATATTTTAACCACGGGCTCATTGTTCCAACCTCTTCCTTTAATGAGCTCCTCTAAACAAATTAAAACATTTGTGCCATATGCTTCAAGCTAATGGGAATTGAAGGATGTACTGTGGTTGCGTTCCCAGTTTTAGGTTAACTGTCACCCATTGCGAGAGCTATGGAATTCTGGAAGCATAATCGTGGATACAAACAATATCTAGTGGAAGGCAAGACTATCAGGCATGGAGATTTTTATCAACAAACAAATATTTTCTATACCTTTAAATTAACCAGGCTTGAACAAATGTTTTTAATACGTATGGATACATGCGATTTAAAATTAATTAAACTAAAAAGACTCGAAGTGGTATTTAAAAGCATGTATGTAACGAACTCAATTTAGGGAATAGCAAGACATTGGTGTCAGGGTGCGCTGGCTGGAGAATTTATAGAAGTTATCTGGTCGATCAGTCTGTACCAACCACCATCGTTTATCATAAAACACTTGTTTATCAGATGTATTGTATGCTCTACGTCTTACACAACAAATCTTTTTACACACGGGTTTGGACCATAGTTCGACCACAATCTATGAGAATCTATATTTAAAAGCACATATTAGCTGTATATTCATTACGAAATTAACACTAACGTAACTTTATTTTTGATTTTTTTTCATGCCCCTTAGACATCCTTCGCTCAAGACGATGAATTACGTCATTGTTCAATGTTACTTAATATTTGTACAATATGTTTACTAAAGTATCTAATCATCATCTCACAAACACTTACAGTCTGGGATAAATCTAACCTCTCAGGCACAGAGACTAAACAGAATGCAATGACTTCTTGATATCTAATTTTTAAGTTTTAATTTTAAAAGTAGAGATGTCAGAAAGAAAGTAAATTAGTATGTCGGTTAGTGTGGATCAATTATATGCAAATTTCGTGGATAAACAAGTCAGAATAAAATGTACCGAAATTATGATTCAACAGCTGCAAATTTATTCATATTAAGTTTTTACAAAAAGCCTTAAACTATTTCTTCTGAGCAGTTTCGTTTTAATATGATTCAAGTAAAACATTATTTGTTTTAAAAAGTTTTGGTTTGATTTAATGTAATAGTGTACATGTTGGTAATTTGGTTTCTATATCAGTTGATGTTACAATGTGTACATGCATTATTAATTTAGACAATTTGTTTTCTGAAGTTGGCTTGTGAAATTAAGAATTATTATAGACGAAAAAAAAACGGTTGCCTTCACCATGTTTTGTTTGTTAGCATCTAGTTCAGGGGTTCCGTAAGTTCTTTTTATTGGCACACTAAATCAAATTAAACCTACGTGATTGTTCTAGTGTGAATTATTGTTCACATAGAACTCATAATAACTGTTACGACTTAAATATAAATATTAATAAAAATTTGGTATTACTAATTATATTTCCCAAAATATTCTTTACACATTACAGCAAAATAGAGATGAGCGAAGAAAAAAATGTTCAATAGCTTCTGATTACTTGGCGTTTTCCCGTGTGTGTGTATTTAAATTTCAGTACAACTGAACAACGTCTAAATCTATATTTTTATGTGAATGCGCTACGAAACGTTTATTAAGAGACTGGATAATTTATTAAATTTGAAATGAGTGTAACTTTCATTTAAAAAGAAGTTTTGTTGTACTGGACCTTCACAATATGCGATGGGCAATTAATTCTCAAAGGAATTGAAAGTTCAACTGTGACGCAGTCACACAGGTCGGTCCAATGGCAGATAACGTCAAGTCAAGTCAAGTATTACAGGCCCGCAGGGTCACTTTTGCCATGGGCCCACTAGGGGGTCACCGTGACGGGACTTCTGGCTACTCTAAGCCACTTTCGTCCTTTTGATTTCTCTAAAAATGATTTAGAATTTGTAGATATTTAATTTGAAAAACCGGATATCTGCAAAGACTCAATGATTTTAATTATTTATTAGATAGTTTATTGATTTAATTTTGGATTTCGAAAGAGTACGCTGATTGCACAGGAATGTCCTTACTGGTAGTGAGAATGATTAGCTATTCTAAGCTAGAATTTAATGCTTCGAAATTGCACAGAGAAGGCACAAAAAGTGCACTAAAAGTGTTAAACAACCCTATTTCCGCTTATACTGTTTTTTAAAAAGAATCTTAGTCTTAAAAATTATAATTAAGTTGTTTGATTGTGGTGATAGGTGAGATTAAGGGCAAGAATAGGGCTATTTAGTGGTAATATATGTGGATATAAACTGCTTCGATCTTCTTCTCCATTTCTTGCATGAGTGACGAACGCGCTTATAAATTTCGAAAATTATTTAAATTATTGTTTTGATTCCTTCTTTAATATTTATTTGTAGCCGTTTGCTGTGTGCTTTTATTTGAGTATTTTTGTGAGGTTTTCTTTGTAAGGATTACCTTTGTAAGTTTGTCTTCTTGTATTTTATGAATGGTTGTTGTCCAACATAAAGATGGCCATCAGTCGATTGAAGTATATTAAATCTTGTTTGAAAAATCTCTTCTGATGCTGCATTAATAACCTCTGATATTTTGTGTAGTGATTCTTCATCCTGTGGAATGCCCAAAATCAAAACTGTAGAGACCCATTTGGTAATATTGTTTAGAAATTCTCCCAAAATTTTCTCAATGTTAACTCCAGAACTTTGATTTGAAATACTATCTATCGATTTAGCAGTTTGATTTGTAACGTTTTCAATGTGATCTGATTTACAAAATCCTGGAGACACATCTTCTTTTTGAATTGGTTCATAAGTAATTTTGTTATTTGTCCTAAATATTTTCTGAGGGAGAGTACTACTTCTATCTTTCGGCCTTTTGGGGCAGTTTGAGGCCCCCGTACGGTGTCTATTAATTTTGCAAGTAGCACAAAAATATATGTTTGGGATTTTCCTACACTTAAAACTTAAATGATTGCTTCCACTTTTATAACAAAATGGATCATTTTTACAGCGGGTGTCTTTATGATATTGAAAGCACGTAAAACAGGGCCTTGGTCTTCCAGTAGACAGTGACTCTTCAACCTTGTATCTAGAAAAGCCGATGGTCAAACCATTTGAGATTAAGAAACTAACCAATTCCGGATTTTTAGTAAAAAGCCTAATTAAAGTTGTAGGACCCTTATCATTTCTTATTCGAGTTATATTTGTTAGAGGCATTTTTCTGTCCTTGATGAGGTGATGTTTTAAGTCCTCAATTTTAACTCCTGTATCCACACCTTTAACTATACACGTAAATGTAGTGGTAGTGTTGGCTTTTTGAGGCCTGAGCCGCTTTTCATCAGAGTCAATTAGTACTGCTGAGGGCCCGAAGTCTCTTTGTTTAAATGATTGAAGAAAACTGACTTTGTGTTCTTTGTTTCTGAAGATTAGTTTAAGGCCTTTAAACTTTTGTGTAGGATACGCTATCAATAATAAATCCGGAAGTCTACTTTTAATTGTCTTAACGTTTGAGTTTCATTATTTAAATAGAGATGCAAGTATTTACGGTAAAACGTTCCGTGCTAAAAGTACTTTCACACTTCAATAACACGAACAGGTTATTCCAGTAGTTACAGTAAATAACGTTATATTCCCGGCAATATGTTGTTCAAATATTACGTCTGCATATTTTAGTCATTTTAGACGCTCCTGTAGTTCTGTAGTAAGCAAATTTAAAAACGATGCCCTATCAATAATACATAAATGCCCAGCAAAAATAAGCTAAATTTCAACCCTCTCCCCCGAATGCTGACGTAATTTTTAAACGTACACTAACTCGAAAACAAAAGACAGTAATATCCACATTTTTTAAATATGGTATATCCTTGTATACTGATGTTTTTTCGCAAATAGTAACAAAATATAAACAACCAGTCATCAAAGCTTGTAAATATAATCCTGTCAGAGTCGGAAATTATTATTATTTTTTTCTTAACCGGGAAATCTCCTCCAAGAATCTACACTAATCTAGCTGAAAACAACATTTCTCGGTGCCATTATAGAGCTACTGGGGCTGCTTCTTAAACACAAGAAATGAAATCCTTATGGCAGTATAAAAGTCACTTATTCCCAAAATATATTTGTTTCAATACTACGAAGAAATGTTCCTTTTCAAGGACATGGAGAGATATGTGTTACATTTGTCTGCTTTAGTATACCATTTTAAATTTTAGAGATAAGACTTAATTTGTACGGAAAGATTAAGAACTGGAAGAATAGGAATACGAAAACACAAAACTAAAGTTACAACAAAAGTTCAATATGCACCTCACTGCATTCTCATACAAAAAAAAACAGTGGTTCTTAACGTTATCTGAAACCATGGTAATGGTTGCACAAATAATATTTACACTTTCCTCTGCACATTTGTTTTAAAATCGTCCCAGAAGACCGAAAAGAAACATTCAACTTCTCTGGTACAATTACGTTAGGAAACGACTCCTCGAATGATTCATCTACAGTATGATTTGAGAGTGTTCTAAATTATTATCACACAATATACATTACTTCATAATAGAAACTCATATTATTTAACAGCTTACATGACGGCACTTTTCCTTCACACGGTGTAAACTAAAATTTCAGTTGTTCTCCCTTTCACTATACTCACCTGAAACAACCGGTATCAGCACTTTAAAAGTGAAAGAGGCCTGAACATCAGAAGCATTGTCAATGCCTTTTGCAATATTAAAGAAACTTGTATTTTCAGAAAACAACTCGAATAATTGAAGTAAACATTTACATAAGAACTTCTATTCTTGTATGTGGTGACTATCTATGGACGTTCTCTACTGCATCTGAGAAATAATGCAGCCAATTGAAAAATGTCTCGTCAAGGAATAGCACACCTTTGCAAAACAAGTGCTATTTTAGCAACGTATCTTTTACAAGCTGTTCTTAACAATTGTTAATTCATTTGGCTTATGCTTAAAAAATTAGCAGCAAACAGAGATATATTTCAGCTTACAAAATGTGTGTTTGTTATTCTGTTAATGTTGAGTGTAATGAAACACCAAATCTGCAATTTAGGGCTTATATATGTCATTCACATATCATGAAATCTAGGTGACCGTAACCATAAAATTGACTCAAAATTTTCTCAATGATACTCAGAAGTACTACTTCAAATTACTCAATCGCGGAAAGTATTCTGTAGATATGAATAAATTTTGTAACAGTCCAATGCTAATTGTCAGTAATTTAAAGGCATGCCCAATGTTCTTACATAAAATATGCCTGGATTAAAAACAAAGCTATTAATCTTCTTGTACTAATAATTCTTAAAGTTTTTCCACAATACAAATAATGTAAAACAGAACAAAATTATCCAGCATCTATCTCTTGGTTTAACACATTCAAAACCCATTTCGGAAGTATATAAATCTGGAATTTTGCGAGAGATGCATGCGATTTTATCTCCATCTATACAAAAAACTAAAATTAAGTAAAATTATTAAGTTAATGCATGATGTTCTTATCATTACGCTTTACTTTGGGTAATCATTTATGAAAATATCCTTCTTATAATATTATATAATTTTGAGAGACAGTGAAAAAGAGAACTCTTCGTTTCTAAGTTACCAAAGCTTAAAGATTTAACATTATTCAATTATATTATAACTCCAAAATAATTTCATACCTTAGAGCGTTTTGACATCCGTACTTAAATAGCACAAAAACTGAACATTTGTTTGTCCTTTGCCATTGGAGTATCAAACACAAAACTTAATATATCATTCAATATTTGTTAGTTAGTAAAATTCTCAGTCATAATTGTAATTTAACAGCTTTGAGTACAAGTCTATACTTCTGCCATCTGAAATCTGTGAGGCCAACTAAATTTAAGTATACTGTATTTCTTATTCTAAAGTATATTCAATTCGAATTGAGCTATTATTTTCTGCCAGGTTAGACAGTCTCTCAAAGATAACCATTTCTAATAATATTTTAGTTTTAGAAATAATGAATTTAACAGGTTACTTTCAAAATAGAAACAACTGGTTACATAATTTTATAATCTGAAGTTGAAACATAAACAGAACACAGACGACTTACAAGCAGAGGCAGGCAAAATTCGCATGTGCTTTTTCTATGAAACGATATTTCTGGTATCCGACTATTACAACATAAGTGGCAATTAACAAGAATAGAATTCACGAATAAAAGGATTTTTAAGGTTTTACACGATATCTTACATTTTAAATGAATGAAACTATTATCTTTCCTACAAACCTACTTTCGGAAATTACAATCCAAAATGTTTCACGACTAAAATACTGGATTTTCTTTTATTAAGGTAGCAGACAACATTTACATCATAGAATGCTCTCTTCTATTGAAGTGCAACTATCGTCTATTTGTTTGTGTCCGTGGTTACAGTACCGATGTTGACGTTTTGAATGTTATTAAAATAAAAAAAAACAACACAAACAAACACAATTATAAGGTTATATTAAACGATATTATTTTAAAAAAAAATAAAACTACTTTCTCCAGCCTCTAATTATCAATTTGTAATAGAAATTAAATAAATTCCCCAAATTAAAATCACGTACCTACAGGATTGAATGTAGCCAATGCGTAGGGAGATTTGGTAGTCTAGTTGCCTACTGAACATTGCACACCTTTAAATGCCTTACCTAGTAGATATTGTGCCTTGTAGGCTTTTAGGTTTTAGAATTTGCCTTGATTCAAATTTTCTACTGGATAATATATGATGTTTTAATCTAGAAATTCAAATATAGTACATGGTTAAGTCTGTGTAGCATAGTACTAAAACTATATCAACAAAACTCAAGTCAACTTCGATGTTAATGGTTTCTTACTCAGCCGTCGTATCTGACTTGCTGGAACGTTGGTTTTGCGATCGAAAAGTCTTAAATTGGAAAACAATTTTCAGTGTCGATCTTATGTTAGTTGATGCCGAAACCATGCTTTAAAACAATGTAAAAGCCATTTCCCTTTTCCTTTTCACACTCTAGGAAAATTTACATCAAGTAAAACTGGATTCTCTCGATGGTATTCTGCGCTTATATTAGGGACACAAATGACTATTAAGCTTTAGACAGTATATGCTAGAACCGAATAGTTGGTGCCACAACTTCCAGACTGGAAGAAAACGTAAAATAAAATATCATAATTGCATCACTAAATAAACTATTGCTGTATTGGAAATTTTAATAAAAGAGCAAGAGACAATGTTTAAAGAAAATCATCAAGGTTCACGAAAAGCGTCAGAGATTGCGTCACCTAGGCAATTAGCACTAGGATGCCCACGACTGGAGACAAACTACAATGTCCAAGAGAGTCATATTGACTCCTCACGAAACCAAAGATTTCTATTAGGTCTATAATGATTAAATGTAATTTAGCCGATCAAACTTTTCGTAGCAGAATGTTAACTCCTTTTGCCAGAAACACAGATTATTAACCAAGAAGCTGGTGCCCCAACACTAAAATTCCCAGGGCAATACATAATTTCCTTTTAAATGTGCAAATATAATGTAAAAGAATATCTCATGAACCTTAACCATTACGTTTTATAAGTGAAGTAATACCTGCAGGTACTGATTTTGAGGTAGTGTGTATGTGTGTGTGTGTCGGGGGGGGGGGGGGGTCCCCAAACCCAGGATTTCATTTAAATTATTGTATATCTAGACTGTGTATGCTACGAATGCTTATACTGATCTTGTTCCAGATTTACAGTCCATTAATTTTTAAAAACATAATTTATTATGTGTATTTTTTTATTTATTAATAAAAACGTATAAATATATGTGTATTAGTTTGTAATGTAGGCCCAGATTTGTAGAAAACGGCTGACGGAAAACAAGTTTGACGTGTTCACATGTGTTGAAAATTAATTTTAAAAACTATGTCAAATAGCGGTTCATTATTGCTATGTTGTGTAACTTATTGTATTTCGAACCTACACATGTAGTCAAAATCTACAAATCCGAGTCCACAGTATTGAGACATTTACACTAAACTACTGTTAATTTTGAACTACAAATTAAGAAAATTGTATGCAACCGTGCATAGTAAAGTTCAATACAGACTGTAACAGAATTCGACCTCGAAACTTGGGGTGATTGTAGTATATTAGGAAAAGATCAACGGGGTAAAAATTCCGATGTTGTTCGGAGCTCCATGCTGTAAAAAACGTGCGAAAGTGAATTTCATTAAATCATATTTTTGATATCAGTAAGAATAGAACTCATACGGGATTCTACCGGCTGTATCCAAAATGTTTATTTTTAAAATAGCACAGAATTCGGCAGAGACCTTCGAATCTCAGGATTGGATTCCGTGGATTGGGCCCATTTCCAAATCAAATGGATTTTAATGATACATGTTGATGTGTAAGCAGCAGGATTTGGGACCCTCTTTTGACACAGATATTAGGTCTGTAAAGCATGCGGCTCTGTCACAGTGCAAAAAAAAAGTAATTTCATGGGCTTCTACTCTTTGGAGTATCACGTTTTCAAATGTTTCAAAATGACTCCCTTCGGCATTGTAGTATTTGTTTTATGTTCCTGTTATGTTACTAACGAAATTAATAAATGATTTGGATTTTAACAATATTATTATTAAAACCAACAGTTGTTTTAACCTAGAATCTAGGTTAGAACCTAGAATCTAGAACTTGCCAATAACTAGGAAATGAGTAGATTATGGTTAATGGGAGACACCTGATATCCAAGGTTAGTAGAAGCATTACTGTAACTTTCGTTCATGTAGCTCTGGTGCAGCAAGATGTAGAGTGCTAGCGCACGGTTCGAGAGGCCCTGGGTTTGAGTCCTCCTCGCGACGCTTTATTTACTCTTCTGTAGCACCTGCACAAATCAAATGTCACATTCTAGAATATGCTTTTGATATACAAATGACTATGATTGTTTTGTACTTTTTCGTCCTCCATATACATTTACTGTTTTGTTTAATTTAATCGCTGGTCTGGCGATAACGAAACAAACGTGGAAAGATCCTTTAGCGTAAAGCAAACAAAACTAAACTTATGAACTCCAACGTATTTTGATACTTCTACATCATCTGTATAAAGCTTAATTGAAATAGTATCACGAGTTGAAAGTAAAGAATGCGATTTGTGATGTAAACTATCCTGTATGTTTTCCAAAACAGAATTTTCTCCCTTACCCTGTTTATGCAACAATATTGGTTTAAGACACGATGTAACACTTTATATGTTACATAGCATATTTAAACATCTTACCACTACCTTGACGTTAGTCCGACGCTGTTGGAGAATGACGAATAGTCAACACAGTGAAGTAGTCCAGAATCTAAGTTATCGAAGATAATAATCAGTGACAGGGGAAAGAACAGATGTAATATAAATATCTAATCTAATTTCGAGTGCTTTCTAGTTTTGGCTCTTTCTGTATATAACATTGTTTCCCAACCTTTGTTCGTCTCAGGAAATACCACAAACATTTCACAAAACATTGGGGAACGCTGTATGCACGGCGTAAAATGTTTTAGTGTAGAACAAAATATAAAGTAACACTGTAAAATAACTGAACCAAACAGCAATTTGTATGTTTTGAATGCAATTTTATGTATTTTCATGGACCTCTATCACTGCACCGAGGAACCCTAGGATTCCTTAGATATCCGGTTGGGAATCACTGGTACATAAGAGGTGTGCATCTGGGCTCGCCCTCACTCAGTTCTGAGTTCGCGAAGAAGCTTTAACTTTCAACATAATTTCAACTTTTTGATGAAGCTTCGACGTACAACTCAAAACAGGAATTCA
>JAGDQP010012457.1:0-25253 GCA_022664845.1 Lepisma saccharinum
AATTTGTAACTTAACGAAGTCTTCTTGAAATTATCACCATAACCACGACCAATAACAAAGATGACGTGTTTCGTGTGCAAAAGTCAGAAAAGTAATTACTCGAGACAAGTTAATTAAAACAAGCTGACAAGGCTATTACATTTAACTTTACTGTAAACACATACAGCAAGCATTATAGTTGCGATGTTCTAACAACACCTTCCTCAGATGAAATACTAAACCAATAATCAAGACTATAAGTTCATAATAAGCACCAGAAGTCCAAGAGATCCTTTCTACGTCTTCCGTTAATTACATCCCAGAAATCGTTTACTTTCAAAAAATAAACAAATTTCAACCAATCACAGTCCTTTGCTCACAGGCCACACTCCTAGTCAACTAAAACGCTACAACAAACTTGCAACAGCAAACTACATATCTAAAGAGAAAACTGAATTGAGACCCAAAAATATTTTAGATAAATAAATAAACCACAAATAAATAAAAATAACTAATTAATAAATAAAAGGGGAAACTTATAACAAGGGGGTTGCAAACAGTCCTTATTTATTTGGAATACTTTCTCCTCTCTTCTCTTCCCAGTATACTGACGTGATTGGCGGAAAATTTGGAGATGCTTTTTGATAACGGTATGTTTTGAGGGTTCGTAGATAGGGTGTGTGCGAAATGTATGTCACATTGGGCGATTGTCAGAGGTGCCAGGGAATCACCACGATAAATCGATCACTGATTAAAACTATTCATTATAACACAGCTTAACACAAAAAAAACTTTATTCTTGCTGTACTTAAAAAAAAAAAAATGCAATTTAAGATTTAGAGCCAGCAACCGATCGTGCAAGAAGATTAAGGGCTATATTTATAAACATTCCCCAAGAGTGGGTGGCCCCCAGGGGCATTGCAATTATTATACTCCTGGGAGCCACCCACCTCTTGGGAGTGATTCATAAATATGGCCCTAAATCTTTGAATACTACCAAATTTGATTCCATAAAAGTATGAAACTGCTCTAAGAACATGGATGCCTATTGCCTTATAGGATTAAGATCTTTATTTAGAACACTTTATATTTAAAAGAAATGTAATAACTTCAGAGAAAGTTTGAAGGACTTCTAAACGAGTGTTTCTAATGATGAGGAACTACTCTCATGCCATCTTTTGGCAGAAAGAAAACAACACTCGGAAAGACGTTTGACAGTTTCGGTTTTATACCAGTTAAATAACTTTCGACTTTATTCCATGAACGTTCGGAATAATGTCGAAAAGTCTACTACTGCCATGCCATATTTTGGCAGAAAGGACATACTACTTGGAAAGACGTTGAAGAGTGACTTTACTTTCGGTTTTATTTTAGTTAAACTACTTTCGACTTTATTCCATGAACGTTCGGAATAACATCGAAAAGTCTAAATTACCATCAGAACTCGATAGTGCAACACTGTAAACGTTATAATTTTAAAAAGTTATATATAAATGACAGTTGTAAATTAATTGATCAAAGAGTGATTTTCCTGAATCGAATCTGTACTGTGATTTTTTAAAGTTACTTCTGTGACGTAGTTTTCATCTTTATTCCAATCGAAGTTATTCCATTCGATGCTATTCCGCGACCTAGTTAACGCATTTCGGTTTAATTCCAATCGAACTTGTTCTTTTCGGTGTTATTCCAATCGGCCTTACTCCATTCGGCTTTATTCCAATCAATGTATTTCCAATCGGCGTTATTCATTTCGGCTTTATTCCGATCGAAGTATTTCAGTTCGGTGTTATTCCAATCGATCTATTTCCCTTCGGTGTTATTCCAATCGGTCTTATTCCATTCGGCTTTATTCCAATCGATGTATTTCATTTCGGTGTTATTCCAATCGACCTGTTTCCTTTCGACTTTATTCCAATCGGTCTTATTCATTTCGGTGTTATTCCAATGCGATGTGACGCGATCGCTCACCGCTAGCGATTTTTTCGGACTTATTCCAATTCGGCCTTATTCTTTTCGATGTTATTCTGCGACCCCGTTGGTTTTAATCTCTAAAGAATGCTGATTATAGACTTGGTAACACTGGTAGTTCCCGCGCGCAACAGGTTTTCCCGCGTTTTTCACTCCTGTCCTGTATTGTGTGTCTCTAATTTGGTAAGTAAAATTACAATTCATATAGATTTCGAGTTTCTTTGAGAAATGTTTCGATTGGTAATCGAAGGGAATTAAAATTGTTCCTGGTACTCAGTCACACATTGTTAAGTGATGCTGTAGGGTTGAAAATGTTACGTACATCATATGTAGTAGTTGCATTGCATAGTAAGTAATAAGTATGCAAAATGTTGGATTAAGATCATAATGGAAAAAGCACAATAATTTAAGAAAATAGAGTTAAGTTATATTGCACGATTGTCTGGTTTTAGAGAATAAAAAAAAAAAAAAAAAAAAAAAAAAATCTGAATGATTTCACTGAACCGGTAACTAGCTCTTTCACTGAACGTAGTATTATGTTGCATTTATTCACTAAAAACTGGTAGGAAAAATGCGCAGTTGTATTTGGGTTTTGAGTTTTGAAGGTTATTTGGGCTCAACTCAAAGAATATGAAAAAACAATGTACGAATATGAATTCGATACCATTTGATTGGTGTTCAACGGTTCTTACATATAAAAAGAAAAGTGCGTTCTTGTAAGTCAAAACATAGAATTGGATAATCTTTAAATGTGGTCAGCCAATTTTATGCGAACCTTTTCAGTACGGATACACGAAGTAATGGCAAGAAAGCGACAGAGAGTTAGTTTATTTATATATATATATATATATATAATTTTTTTTTCTACTTGCTTTTGTTCCAAAATTTGACTCCTGATCCAACCGAAACCTTATATAGTTCTGTTCATAACACTGACAATAGCTACTTACATCTCGTCATTTGCATTGTTTTCCCGACTTGAGAACTGCGGGAGTGTGCAGCCACTGCAGTTGATTAGATTTCTTTTCGTAATAACCTAGTACCATTCATTTCACTAAATTATTAGGTATAACATTACAATTTTATGACTAAATGTCTATTGGATTTCATGTTCTGAATAAAACTCAAAACTTTCTGAACATAATATTCGTCTCTAATTTCTTCAGATTTGGGTGACCACGCTTCAAGTTAATTGAATTGTTATCCTAAACTGGTTGGTAAACTTTGGACGGAACGTGCAATTTTTTTTGCTAAGTGGACTCCGTTGAATGGACCCTCCGGGAGTTAACTTCATGACCGCTGGCACAGAAGGCGATTCTCTCTTAGCCAGGGATGGATTTCGGTTTTTTTTTTTTGACCTGGCCCATAGCTTAGAGGGTGTACATTTTTGAGGGAGTATAACCGGTTACAATAAGATTTTGTTTGGAAACTCCGCCACTGCTCTTGGCCATGTTTTTGGTCTCCATATTTTATATTTCATTGATGAGGTCTATAGATAAGCTCTTGCTAGGGATGAAGTCGAGCGCCAAGCACATTAAGCTTGTATGCGTGTATAGTGCAAGCTTTCCGATGTTAGGCTCTTCGGGAGTCCTCGAGTAAAGGAACCAGACCGGTCAACTGTGGACACTGGAGTCGCGCGCATGATTCGTGGATCTCATACATGTAAACAAAAGACGTGCAATTTAGTAAACTGACATTCACGAAAAAAGCCATGTGGTTTAGGTACATTATAGTTTCAAGAGACAAGGGAAGACCGCAGCGCGAAATCCACACAGCTCCCAACCAGACCATCTCAGATTTGTATGAAAATTCGTAGGATGGTAGAAATGTATAACTGTAAAGTATTCAGTGATTAATTCTCAGTGATACACGGTATTAATACAACAGGGTTGCCAACATTAGAAAAATCATAAATGCGTATAAGGGCAATACCAAGAAAATCATAACTTGTCTAGAATTTTGATAGTACATTCATCTTAAGCTTGTTTTGAACAGGGTTCCCACTCACCTGGAAAACCTGGAATCCAGCTTAGCACTAAAATGTCAGGAAATTTAACTAAAAATGTCTTAAAACTTGGAAAAGTCAAGGAATTTGATAGTTTTTTGAAGTTCATTTAGCTACAGCAGGCATTTAATGTTAGATCGTTTTAGAAATTAGTTGGAGGCTAGTGTGCCAACCATGGATCAATTTAGGAAAAGAATACAGAGAAATATTTTGATGTATCTTCATTTTCATGCAATTATGATCTTTATTTTCCCATGGAATTATGATCTATATACAAAATGGGGTACCTCGAAATTTCTTGAGTAGTGACCTGGAAAAGTCAGGGAATTTGAACTTGGCAAATGAGTGGAAACCCTATTGAAGCTAAGGAAACACAGTTAAAAAAAAAAGAATATATTACGGGTAAATATTGCATTTTTGATTTCAAGGGCACATGATCTGAACTGTGGCCTTCAGTGTCTAAAAGGGTGTATCTTTAAATTTTTAAAGAATAAAGCATATTACATCAATCTATCTTTGATCCAAGTTTCATTTTGGGAACAGTAGTAAAAAAGTCCTTACTATAGTAGTGACGGATCAATTTTAAAATCGCCAAAACCAAACCAAAATCACTTAAAACACACACGTTACGTGTTCATGGGAGGCGAGCGGTTTACGCAATTGTTTTCTTGCACTTTTCGTAGATTATCTTAAATTAGTGACCATACGAACGTGGAGATTAGGGGCGGTTATGTATCATTACAAAATATATTTTGACACATGTTCACACTTACCTTCAGCACAGGCGTGTTAACTCTCCCGATTTCCATTAGAAAGTCGTGTACAATTGTTTCGGGACATTTTCCTTTCTTTACATATATACTCTGCAAAATAACCTTCAAAATGCACTTTCTCTCGTCATTTCCATACGATCCAATAACAATAACGCAAGAAATGTCATAATCATCACAAAGACGCGCCATTTCAACACTGCCTTCCACATTACAACAACTGTAACTCTACGCAAAATAGTTCCTTCCGCCACAACATGCAGTGCGTCCTAAAACATCTTAAAAACACACTGCAACAATATTATTATTCACTTATAATGTTACCTACATTACTATTTTCTTCCCAATTACTCAGAACCATCACACAATTATCTCAATTCATCCTGTAAATTTCTAAAAATTGGCCCGTCACTACTATAGTTAACCCGTAAAAAATATTCAGTATGTACTCAAACCGTTCTTGCACTAAACATATTGAGTGGTAGGTTCAGAGTCCTTCAGACATGTCTAAAAGTCGCTCACTTGCTGTGTAGTTCCCATCTGGCTGTAGCTATTGTGTTGTACAAGGGGCTGGTACAATTTTCTGTTAGGGTTGCCATCCATCCCAATTTTGTTGGGACCGTCCCGATGGAATGTGTTCTTTCATTTTGTAATATATTCCTTCTGTCATTCTTTTCCTCTTTATCTCTGATGCTAGCCAACACTACTTAAGCTGTCATTCAATAACTGCAAAGCTGATCCTGTCCTCTGCAGGGTAGCCACTCGACCTAGATATATTGAAAAGTCAGAGAATTTTGTAGATTAACTGGATTTCTTTTTTTTAAAGTTATCCGGAATGAAAAAACAAAAGACATAATAAATCAGGAAAATGGTAGTCGATATTATAAAAGAAAACTTCAAACATATTTGTAAATGAACTATTTTTTTTATATCTCTAAGTATGCTCAAAGTCTGAAATTGCAAACTATGGAGTATTACTGTTATGCTGTCTGCAGTGATGTGATAGTTCGAACAAAGCTTTGCTGCTTTACGCGTATGTAAGGAAGAAACATCATAAGATTGACACGATAAGTTGTATAAGTTTCTGTTTTAAATGATTGTGCTTATTTTTTTTGTATATTATTCTATTTTAAAGTACGTGTATTTTATAACAGTAAACGTCTGAAAATGTCCGTACACCCACATGCTTGCTGATCTAAGGTTTCTGACTGAAAATTGCTGATTGTAATACAAGGATGAGAACTAATAATAAGAAGTTAATGAGGAAGATTGATATCTCTATATCAGTCTTGTGATAACTCATTATCTGGTGCAAATTTTTTTATATTCCCAGTCGTCTCCTATGTATTTAACTTAGATATTATGTCTGTCGTGGTTGCAGCAATATACGGCAAATTTGTAAACAGTCTTGCATATTTTTTCTTTCATTGTATTAGTGATTTTTGCCTTCATGCTTAAATTCCATCTTCGTAGGTCATATTTGCATATTTCTGTTTTTATGAATATTAGATAATCTGCTTTACTAAAAATTCGATTTAGGCTGTTTGCAATTAAATTTAGGGATTTTATTTCGCATGTAACGACGTATTTTAGGTGTACGTACATATTTTGCTTGTTAGTGAATGTACTAGCATATTTCGATGAAGTTTTACATATGAGCTTTTGTAAAACACATTGCAGAATTGAAACTCTTCGAAAGGTTATTGACCGTTATTTAAAGCACCTCACTGTCCGAAGTTTCCAATTGATGGATGCCAAACTAACATCACAGCTGTTGGAAAACCAGAGTATGGAATATACTGACAAAGAAAGATGTTTATTTTCCAAAACATCTAGTATAGTGGCGTCTGGGATTGGATTTACATCGGCACTGAAACGGACTGTTGGTTTCACCTCTCTTGTTCCCTGCCTTTCCACTTTGAACATTTATCTTAATTGTTCTTTGCTTGGTCAGGGTCACCTTATCTTCATTGCATGTGCTTGAGGGGGAGAGGAAACAGGCTTGGTTGACACTGCGCTTCTTTATAAGGCGGTAGTCGAAACTATGTTGTTGCTTGTGTTAGTGACAAAGAATAGTTACGGGTAATTTTAGTTCCCATCGGCACTATTAATACAGCTTGTCAGCTTGAGATCCTTTCGTATTCCAGCACCGCTGTCGTACTATTTGTTTTACTCTCAATGAGCATATTTCGTAGAAATATTGTGGGTTAGTGGTGGTTTGAATTTGAATTTTATTGAAACGAATATGAATTTGAACACCTAGCCGTTAGACATCTAAGGCTCAGGCAGGGATGGGAGAGGATAAAGGATTCGGGAAGGTGTCCGCCAGGGCCTATGTTGAAGGTGCCATCCCGGCATTTGCCGGGTGTGACTGAGGAAAAACCTCGGTCAGGATGGGCGGCCGCTGGGATCGAACCCAGGACTTCCCGAATGCTACGCCAACGCTATACCACAGAGCTTCGGTGGTTAGTCGTTGTGTGTTAATTTTATTTATTAGTACAAAGACCAAAATTTATTGGCAAACAGGTGGCTATGCGACGAAAATTTGGCTTAATTTTCTGGACCTTTGGCTTAGGCCGGTATAGGAGAGGGAATTGGAATATGGAAATAGAGCCTGCCAGGGCCTAGGTTTGAAGATCCCGGCATCTTCCTGATCTGACTGATAGAACACCTTGGAAAAGTCCTAGTCAGGATGATCTACTTCCGGATTTGAACCTTGGACTTCTGAATGCCACTCTACCAACTCAGCTACTGCTGCTCGATGTTGGATTTTCTAAGATGTTAACAATCTCTCACGACTCTTCTAATCCTACATGTACTGTACTTAAATAGATCAATCAGTTGTTTGAAAACAGGTAAAGGTAGGATGAAAAATTCTAAATAATTGTTATGCGAAAATGACGGCAATCGGAAACGAGATGCTGCAGGTATATGATTTGGTGAGATAATTTGGTATATTCCAAAAATGAATGACTGAAGTTTTCCCATGTTTTTTCTCAGTCACACCAGACCAATGCTGGGATGGTACCTACGAACTAGACCCTACCCGACTAGCTTCTAATATACTCTTCCCTACACTATTCCGGCCTGAACCTGAGATGCAAAAGAGCCATAAATAAATTCAAAATGTTATTCCAAGCATTAGAACAGCAGTGTCGATTTAGTTCAATGATTAATATTTTTTTCGTTTAAAATGTCTATTTTAAATTGTTTAATATACAGACTTGTTGTTTAATGCGTTTAATTGTAGCGCGCGATGTACTCAGGTAAGGTGAAAAATGTGGGAATGAATGAATCCTAACCTTAAGAAAGGTACAATTCCATAATCTGGTGAGACCACGCGCAACCAAGGAAAGCATCAGTGAAGATGGTCGACTTGAGCACAATTCGTGCTCACTCATCCTCCACATTGTTGTTTAGTTGTAAGAGATGTAAGCCACTACACTATTCCTGCCGACTGCGTCCCTACGTAGCAGAGCTGAAAGGGTTGCCGGATCAATCGGGTCATTCGGGTAAAGTTTTAGATCGCATCACCGAGTAAAGGTTTCGGACCTGGCCTGACCCAATTTATACCCGGTAACCAGAGGGCAAAACAGATTTTAAAATTATTTCCTTGCGTTTGAATCAGGGATTCCGGCAGGATTTTCCGTTTTGGGGGTGTAAACTCAAAATTGGGTGAGTGTAAGTGAAGTTTTGCAGGGTTGGCCAAGACCTAGTTTTCCTGGTTGGACGGATGAAATCCCCCGGATAAACCTCAACCGGGATGGTCGACCGCTGGGATCGATGCCAGGACCTCCTGAATGCTAAGCCAATGTTCTACCGCCCAGCTACGGTCGTTGGGTGAGACTTGGTACGCCTGGCACCCTGGGAAGTAAAGGCGGTCGACCCCACCTCATTTCGGGTCGCGGGTCAAGAATATTTGGAGTGCTACCTCCACATCTCCGTGCCGTTCATGGCGCATACACATTGCAACTTCGCTAGTTTCACCTTGATGTTAACGAGTCCTAAACCGATCTAGTACAGTACAAGCGTTTCGATAACATTCTTTGATCTCTACCACCAGTGACATCATCCAAGAACGCTCGAGTAAAAGGCAAATTGCCTTTCAATTGCAATTCACGAATTGCCTCCCACATCTTACTTACATCAATTTCATTATTAATATCATTATTATTATTACTAGAGTCGCCTAAGATTTCGAACCTATTTGAGAGTTTGAGTTGGTAATCTGCTTTTATGCTCGAATTATTTAATTATTTCATTTCGAATTTCTGTTGTTTTGATCCTTGCTTTCTCTGTTCGTAATGTATAACTTTTCCCTCTTTTGTGATCAGTAATTGATGGTCGGTGTCACCTTCCGCTCCTCTGTACGACTTAACATTCATTATGTGGGTGTGTCTTCGTCTGTCTACTAATACGTGATCGATCTGGTTGAGAGTTTTGCCGTCCGGGGATACGCATGTGTATTTGTGTTCAAAGTACGTACTCTTTACCAGTAAGTTTTTCGATATCGCGAAAGATACCAGCCTTTCTCCATTGTTGTTGGTCTTTTCGTGAAGGCTGTATTTGCCTATAGTAGGTAGGTGTTATTTGCCTATTTGCTCTATTTTTCTTCCCTCCCTACCTTTGCATTGAAATCACCCAACACAATTTTCGAATTATACTTCGGTAATCGGTCAAACAGCCTTTCTAGCTCATCGTAGAATATATCTTTGTCGTTATCAGTAGCCTCATCGGTCGGAACATAGGCGTTTAATGAAACCGTGTTGCCCCATCGAGTACGTATCGTAACATACGATAGTCTTTCGTTTACGAACTCTATATTCTGAACCGCTTGAAGGATACTGTTCTTAATGAGGAACCCTTTCCTTAAATCGTGAGACTGTTTTCCCCCGTAGTAGAAAGTGTATTTGCCCTGTCGGATGCTATCTTGCCCCTCCCACCGAACTTCTTGTATCGCTAATATCTCTAGTTCGTTCTTCTCTGTCTCGCGTACCGACATCTGAAGAGCGCCCGTTTGGTATAACGTTCGTACGTTCCACGTTCCTATTCTTAGGTCTTTCTTAATCCTGTTCTTGGAGCCCCTTGAGGCAGTCCCAGCCCGGATATCCGAATGAGGGACTAGTTTACCTCCGGAATATTTTACCCCAGGAGAATCCATGAACCATCTGTTACTATTTCTTGACATGTTTTAGCGGTGTAGAGCTGTCAGCTCTACGACCTCGCAGTAAAGGTAGACATTCAAGATGTCGTCCTCTGTCCATCTCTGAGCCTTGCCGATGTTATTCATCTTCAGCCTCAGAGTGGTAATGGTGGTGATGCTGCTTCCCCTAACCATGATAGTTTTGTTCGGGATTATCTTCCCCTAGCCTTTGTAGATCCCTCTACTAACTGCAAGGCAGCAGTACTGGTTTTGGTCCGGCCCGGAATATTTCCGGTACCCACCATATCTGATCGGCATTCCCCTATCCGCCACCTGGGGAGGCGCCTGGTGGGAGACCAGTAACTCCAACCCGGTAAATAGCAATATTATTCAAGAAAATTAACTTCTTGGTGGGAGCCCTGGAATTGAGTTTATTTCCTTTGATCGTGTCCTATATATAATCCTTTCGGCATACTTGTTAAACTGTGAGCATAGATAACTTGACAAGCGTTACCTACATTCCCCGAATCGAAAGTATGTTTGAAGTCTTTATACACAGGAAACTAGTATTGCATACACATAGAGAATTTATTAGTTATGAAAAAGTAAAACAAGAGCTTTTAAGTCCTTAACTATATTTATGTATTTAAATACGAAACAAAAAGAACTGTGACTAAGAGATTCGAACTAGAAAATTTTACTGTATTATTTTATTATACACATTTTATGGTGTATCAGATTCTCTTCACGCAAAGTAACTGGATTGCAATTCGTAATCAACTCCAAAATCTCACATTTCCGCTTGAGAAAATTTAGCAGTGCCAATATAATGACCAAACTCAATGTAGAGTTAAATTGCCAGATGATCACTTTGCGATGCAGAACATTGCCTATCTATATTGAACTGTTTCTTGTAACTGTTTCTCTATTTGCTTGTTTTTGTGTAACGAACCAGACGAATCCGTTTTACAATATTAGGACTGTATGATAATAGTTTATGAATATGTCGTTATAATTTGTTCAGAAAGAAACTTGGTAGGCTTTTCAATTGTTAGTGCACGCAGCACATGAACTTGATCGCTAGAAATGCATATATCACAGTTTTATTGTGAGAAATATTTCAGTTCAGAAAAAATATAATTCTTAAATCTTGTTCTTATCTTTGTTATAACGCTGTTGAAATACGAACATTATTGTCGCTAAATCTTGTCACGGGCTTGAAACGGATCTTTTAATAAAGAATGTACACTAAAAATCTAGACAGTTCCACCGACTCAGGCGCGTACAATGCGAAAGATGGCGCAACGTATTCTGTTTCAGCTCCGAACGCAGTCATATTTGCCTAATATTCCCGCGCATCCCCCACTTCTGTTGTTGGTGCAAGGAGAAGTTTGCTATTGCTGCGTTCGCGTGTGTATATTTTCTATCATGCGAATGGACAACGAAGTGTGAGCTTTTGTTGTATATCATTTTCAAGTAGAAAGAATACCCCGATTCACCATCTACACTGTGCCTCAATGTTATTCTACTAATATACCATCAGAAAGACAACCTGGTTCCGTAGGAAAACAAGCATTTTCACCAGGAAGAAAGGCCCAGCTGGAGGTATTGTTGGACAACAACGATAGAATATCCATTCGAATGGCGGCTGGAAACTTCAAATCATCCCCTTCTTTGGCTATGAAACACTAAAGAAAAGATTATCTTTTCCACATCGCAGGAAACGGAAGGATTCCAGATCTTAGATATGTCTAGCAAGCTATGGCAAATACTAAATGATGTCGGCTGTTCAAATTATCTAACAGTATATTCATCGTGGACGATGAGTCGTATTTAACTGTCACATTCCACAATTAATGGAAATAGTGATTATTGAACATCCGATGTGCCTGCAGCTCCGGCAGATAAAAAGTGTCAAGACAGAAATTTGAGATAAAAGTGCTGGTGTGGATCGGACTCGGTCTCAAAGGTCACAGGAAGTAAGTGATCCGGATTTGCTATCAGTGCATAATTACAAAACTTATTTGGAAGAATGCATAAAACTTCGTCTAATTCTATACATTGGTTTCCCCTATCAGCATGATGAATAAGTATTCTGAAATGCTCGGAACTTATAAGCAATTACATAAATAAGAGTGAATAAAAATAACTTGCAAGTAAACTCTTAATTGACACAAGAAAATACTCTTGAGTGAAAGCAAACTTTTATTCGCCTGATAGGCGAGAGAATACTTTACTCGCGAGTAAACACGTCCGAGTATGTGCTTCTTGTTTATTCACTTCACTCCTTGATTTCGTTGAGAAAAAAAGTTGACCCTGCGAATGATAAAGAAATTCGCGCAGTTGAAAATATTTGGACCATCTTGAAAGCTCCTGTGTGCGCAAAGGGGTGGAAGACACGAAACATCCATTAACAGATTAGGAGGATTAAAAATTATTTAAATATTCTCACCCTTGCACTAAAGTTTGCTGCGCAAATAAGTCGTCGCATAGATAATTTGCGAAAATTTGGATTTTTTGAACAACATTAATGTAATATGTCTTCTTCGTAAACATGTATATTTTTCCATGTTCTGTATATTTGTTCAGCAAAACATTATCCTCTCAAGTTAGTAGATTTTCAGTCAGTATCCCTTATAATCTTCAGTCACTTAATAACTTGGGCTATCTCCGTAGTCAGAATTGGTAAATGTTCCTATTTCTGCATACATCACACCTTCGAGTAAGTCAACTTAACGTTTCACGTGGTATTATCCAGGAAGACATTATGGATGTGCGTTGTGGCCTTTTATTTTTCTTGTAATTTAGTGTTATGAAAATATCACTCGTAGTGATTTTTCAAAGTTAGTTACAATATTTACCACAAAAAGCGTTAGAAGTGAGCAGAGCGTAGCAATGTTTTGACATTAACTTAAGAGTATGTGAAAAAAAAACAGAAACATATGGAGCGGTTTTAAAAGAACAGTAAGAATTTATTTTATTTTATCAGGTGATTAAGAATGCCGAGTCCAGCTCCTTCTACTCCACGAACGCCATCCCGTCGAGGGAGGTCAAGAGATAATTCGGCTACGACACCAGCGAAGAAGAGCCGAAGCCGAGGAAGTTCTCCTGCGTCGTCACCACCGCCAACGACACCATCGCGTCAGAGAGGATCGAGTGCGGCTAATACACCCTCACGACGCAGCACGAGACAATCACCTGCTTCTACACCTGCACGGAGGAGTACAAGACATTCCCCATCCACTACACCTTCACGCTGGGGAGCTCAGCAGCAGGTTGCAACTGAGCATGATGTCGTGGCTGATTCATCGGAACTGGCTCCTCTTCCTCCGAGTTCCCCGGCAGCTGGAGATTTTCAAGTCACAAGTCCACTTGGAGAGGCTGGCTTTGGTAATTAGAGAATCCTTTAGAAAGAAAATTGGTATAATTATGACGTGTAGTTTGGTGTTTCTTAGGTTGAGCCATTTCTCAGCAAATTAAATTTTATTTCATAATTTTGCCAGCAAAACATATCCGTTTTTGGTCGTAGGCAAGGTCACATTTTAGTTTGTGATCAATTGAAGTATACTCGTAAGTACTGTGTATTATATGCTTATAAGGGTTCTTTCAGAATTTACAATTAAACTTCCAACAATTTATAATTTGAAACATTTGTTGATTTTTGCTTGGTGAAAATAGTTTTTGTTTTCTATGAATTTTGTACCTTTAAAAAAAATTTTTTTTTTAAAGTGAGTTGTGGAATAAGTGTCCGTCAGCATACTAACCATTGTGTGTATTTTTATACAATAGTGATTGTACGTTGGAGCTTGAAAGGAGCACAGCTTTGTTTAGGATTAAGAATTTGGAAAAAGGTGACAAGCATGTCTAGTGGGTTCCTGATTATCTGAATGGTTATCTCTGTTCTTCACTGCGCCTGGTTCCGGACTTGAACCTGGTGTGTATACATTGAAAGCAGGGATTCGAAGCTCACTGAAACAAGAACTGTAGATTTCGCGTTGAAATCTCACAAACTCTATTTTTTTTTATTTAGGTTACAGTGGAGGTCAGCAGAGATGAATATATATGACGTACTACTTAAATCTTATGGGTATGGGTCAATGAAGGTAGAACTACGTAATTATCCAGAAATTCGTGCTTATATATATATATATATATATATATATAACTAGTACAAAGGAAAGCCGGGAGGGAAATTTAAGGTAAATTTAAGACAAATGAAGGAGAAAAAAGGATAATACTTACAGCTTAGTTTCTCATTAGATCACACACATTCACATAAAAAAGTCACTATATTTCGTGTATTACACATTTTCAAGTATAGAGGAAGAGAGCGAAGTTCACGTGTTGACCAACTATATGCAGTACTTACACCACTCAAGTTCCCATCCTTACCACACCAAGAAAGCGATTCCTTTCTCCCTTGCCCTCAAAGGACAGCGCCAGAATTCCACGACCTCTGCTGCTGAAACTTACAACCAACGCCTCCAGGAGGCTACCCTTCTAACTTTGTAACCAAACAGATCCGCCGTGCATCCTCACACACTCAACCCACTCAAAAATCCAACCCACCGGCTCTAATCACCCAGTTCCATCCTAAACTAACCAAGGTCAAACAAATTCTACACTCTAATTCCCACATTCTCCAATGACCCAGTTACAAGATCAATATTCCCCACCAAACCTAGATTAGGTTTTCAACATCCACCTAATCTTAGAAACATCTTGGTCCGTACGAATCCCTCCTTGCCACCACCCAGATGTAAGGTCTGCTCCATTTTCATCACTTCTCCCACAATCACTATCAATAGTGCTAATGGTCGGTACACCCTCAATCCCAAGGGTACATATGCTGTGGAAGGGAACCTTTGTCGCTGTAACGTACGCTTTTATATTGTGTTTATAAGCATAGGACGTTTTCTGCCCGTAAAATATTTTAAAAAAATAGTTAATAAAAGGAGGCTGGTATACTCGAGGTGCGGTATAATATAGGCAAGGTGAGAACTGTATAACTTTTCAGACCTGAGCCAGAATTGCTAAAGGTCTTATAAATAAAATTCAGATTCGATCCCTTTTCCCACTTTTAGTCACCTTTTGCCATCTTTTCACATCATTTGTTGTTTTTCTCACCCTTCTTATACTGGTTCTTTTAAATATGTCCCAAAGAATCAAAATGCCAGCGGCAATTCAGTGGCAGTCTTATAATAGCGTAATTTATAGCGGCAACCTTCTATAAAACCGAATTATATTTAATCGTTTCGTCTGCCATTCTGTGTATCAGAAGATTTTACCAATGATCCATAGAATACCACGTGTTCCTAAGATCTGCATGTACCGTGTGTTGAAGATATCTGTAGTGAGAAGGATAACTGATTTGAGTACTGTGAAATTTTCTTAACCTTCTTTCTCTTCAGAAAATAGTTCTTAGTGCAAGAGTCCGAGAAAGCTTAGGGAAGCTTACAGGAAAAAGACGAGTTGATTTCTATTTTTCAAGCACAAAAGTACTACTTGTTTGTGAACATATACTTGAACACACATTTTTCAGAAGGATCAGTGAAACATTCTAATGAAAGGAAAAAGTACCAGCAGTTGTAACATTTTGAGGGGAACTAAACAAATACCATTTCATTTTACGAGTGACATACTATTTGAAATAGATAGGTAAGGGTTTGAAACAAGACTTGAAATAGTTAAGCGTTGTTGATTATTTCCATCATCAGATTTCTAAGAAAGATTCTTCAAGCGATTTGAGTTTCCCTTACGTTAGAAAACTTGTGAAAGCAGCCCGGACGCTGTTCTGTGGGAATATATAAAGCATATATTTTCGGTCTCGTTATTTGAATGATGATAAATCAGCTATAACAAGAAATTTTTCAATACAACACTGACTGTCGAGAATGTTTTGCGATGGTAGTGACAGTGACTGAAACTGCCTCCCTTTGAAGCCCAATTTCAATTTCGGGTACAGATAAAAGTTACTAGGGGCTAGATCGGGAGAATAAGGGTTATGATCAAGCAATTCGTAGTCTAACTGCTCTAATTTTTGCATTGTTCGATGATCTTTGTAACAGGGAGCGTTGTCTTGGAGGAACATGATTCCGTTTCCCAGTTTCCCCACACCGCTTGTCCCTGATGGCTGTATGCAGTTTATCTAGGAGATTGCAGTAATATCGGCGTTCATTCTTGAAATTTACTGAAGATAATAAATGAGCAGCATGCCGTCGCCATCACTTCGGTCGCAGATTTTTGTCACCGGAACTTTTTGTGTCGGGTTGAATCCTGGTGGCGCCACTGCGTCGACTACTTTTTGTTTCCCGATGATAGTGGCGGAGGAGGACTTTTAGGCGCGAGACGTTTGGGCGCAAAACAGTTTATTTAAATAGATT
This sequence comes from Lepisma saccharinum, assembly GCA_022664845.1. Lineage (NCBI taxonomy): Eukaryota > Metazoa > Arthropoda > Insecta > Zygentoma > Lepismatidae > Lepisma > Lepisma saccharinum. The sequence continues at coordinate 16,249 of JAGDQP010012457.1, forward strand.
GACCTCCTAACGTTTCGGGGGCTTAGGCTGCTCCAATGATCACAGAAAAAACGCCTAGATATTTGTTGAAGATGGTGAAGTATGAAGGAAGTGAAGAAGAAAGATTAAGGAAACAAGGAAAAGAAAAAGAACGTTGCTTGACTTGAATTTCCTGGTATTAAGGTGAAACAGTGGGGCCAGATACATGATTGGTGACGGGGTTAAAATTGACATGGTAAAATAACCAAAGTGGAACACTGCGTCTGCTGATTAAATTGCTGTAACTTGTGAATCAATGTAAACAGATGTGAAGGAAGTGGTGTTGAAGGTGGTGTTGGAAGTTTCATGAGTATATAACAATGGGTGGCGCAGGTGGGAGGGGGGGGGGGTCACTTATGGACGTGACCTGGGTTGGTAGAGTATGTTTTCTAAAAAAAGGTGACCACGCTTTATGTAGACATTCACGGTCTGTGTTAAGACCAGGTACTTCCTTCATACTTCTTTCAACAAACATCTAGCCGTTTTTTTTTTTGTTTTTTTTTGTGATCATGGTAGCGGAATAAGTTCCCAAAACGTTAGAAGAGAGAATAGATCTCATCATTTGAAGAGTACGTATTAACGCCGGTAAATACCAATTAGCATTGGTTTAGTCTTCAGCGCATCATGACTTTATCTAAACTTGTAATACTTCCACAAATAATTTGGCAAAAACTAGACTAACACAGCAAAGTTTCTGCACATTACACAGAACACACACTACCGGTTGAAAAGAAATGTATTAAAAAAAAAATGTAGAAAGTTACTTCAGATTTAATAAAAATAGGTATTTATCTGCACTATAGGCTGAATAGGCAAAATAAAATTTGCTGTAGGCAGCCTATCTCTAACGAAAAGGAAAGGCATTTTGTATATTCATAACATTGCATTACAGCCCATTAGTACGTATTTTGCAACAGATATTGGAAAAGAATCAACAGTGATCACAAACTAAACAGTGGAATCTAATATAGATATTAAATAATTTATTCTTGTTGAATGAAATTTTGTCTTATATTCACTATTACATTATCATTCCATGACTAAGTTATGGGCCGAACCCTACAAGTATTCTATACTGTCAACAGTTTCAAGATTTTTTTACAATACGGCGAATTATTTCATTCGCGAATTCTTGTGCCGTTCCTATTCAATCGTCGTGCAGTAAATTAAAAAAAAAGGAAAGAAAATAATAATAACGATTCCCCTTTCTTTCCAAAATATTCCTTACCATGCCTTGTATTTCAGGGGCATTTCTCTAGCTCTTAAAATATTCGCACCCAATAGCTCTCGAACGTATTAGATTTTGGTAGACCGCTGTCACTAATATTTGTAAACTAAGGCAATATGCAGAAAATTTCATAGTATTTCCATTTACTAACTGAACAAGTTTATTATTTTAATTTCACAAGATCCACTGCTAATAGCGTAACTCTCAGCGAACTATTTATGTAGGAAAGCAAACTATTTGATAAATTATACAGCATAATCACCTAAATAATTTTCATTAGACCAATCAGGACTAGAGCATCAAATTTTTCATTCAATCCATTTATGGGAACAAATAATAAGGAAATGATCATCCTGGCTTTTAGTGCAAATTCTGGGTCTGATATATACGTGCAGATCAAGGATTTTGATGTAGCTTCTTTTTCATGGTCCTTGTCAAGTGAAAGGCAGCCAAACAATTGAGCGTCAGGAAAAACTTCTTGTGTAGACTGAACTAGTGCTACTTCGAAATCTAAAGAGATTGATCAAGGTTCAAGAATAGCCATTTTGATTTGATAATAATAATCTTCGGTATATACCTCGTTGTTTATTTGGGAGCAGACAATATACGTAAAATCGGCAAAATATAGCCGTTACTTTCTCCCAACAAGAATTTGTGAAAATAGTTCCCTTTCCATTTCTTTTCAACCGTTAGACAAATTCTGTGTGATGTGCAGAAACTTGGCTATGTTCAAGTTGTTAGTCTAGTTTTTGCCAAATTATTTTTGGAAGTTTTACAATTTCAGTTGCATTTTCGATCTTATTCGAAATTTCTAGTGCCTATTTCCACGTTTTGTACTGACTAAACATCCGGGCTCTAGTTAGGAAAAACATAACCTATTTAGGTAGGTTAACCTACGTAGATAAACGGTTTTGCGCCCAAACGTCATGGACCGATAGTGGAGGATCCAGGTTACATCCTCAGTCACTACACGACCTACAAATTTTGTGGAATCCTTTTAAAAAAAGAGACAAAAATGCCCCTTACAACACACACCTCTTCTGCCGACTAAATTCCATACTTCGGGCCGCCAACAATGATCAAGTTTGTATTAAAGACACTAATTACACTACATACTCGAAATTCCATTCCCTTTCATCTAAAGAATCATAGTACCTCATATTAACAACATATCACTCGTATTTACACTGCTTCCCTGTTGGACCGGAAACTTCACCACCACCCCTTGTACAGGTAATGGAAAAACAAGGTTAAAGCGGAACCTACTACTACTTTTTTTTTTTTTCAAGGAAAGGAAAGTATATTATATGAAAGTAGAGAATAAAAATGTAAGGAGTCGAAATGTCTGTTGAAGTTTAAATCGTTGAATTCATGATTATACTATTGAGGTTAAATATACTATTGAGAAAAATAATTGACAAGTTAATGTGGCACGTTTAAAGAATGCTAGAGTCCATACCATGGAAGAGCAGAGGAGTGGAAAAACCAAACAAGTGAAATCTGTGCAGAAATGTATTAGAGAAAGTAAGTCAGCTTTCGATACTTCGTATGTTGATCCTAAAACAGACTTGTGCTATATATATATATATATACCAGTGAAGATATATATATATATATATATATATATATATATATCTTCACTGGCATCACACTTCTTATAGGTGTGCACCCTACTTTTTTTTTTTTTTTTTAAATATGTGCTAACCTACAGTCCAAACTTATTCTAAGCCTAACATAGCGTTCACATGGAGTGTTAATGAACTTTTCTTTGAGAATGAAGGCAAGAGTTCGGCTTTCAAAAGGTTGGCTGGATTCTCTATGGGTAAAGTATAATATTTCGCCAATTTTCTGTGCTGTTTATAATTCTTTATTGCATATCTAAATAATTGATTGTAAGGTCTAAGTGTAGTTGTATTTTTGTTGTTTTCCTCTGAGATAAATATTTGTTGCTGGTTCAACTTGTTGTAGTTCGAAGAATCCATTTCTGATACATACTTTATGTAAATTGTCACACATTTTAATAAACATGTCTGCTAATCTGCGGTTCTAGTACGTCCCGATGCGCTTCAAATAGAACTATCAGTCTGCTAATTTTGTAGTTAACGATAATCATTATTTTATTTCAGGTTTGAGTGAGATTGATCTTAGTTCCCCAGTCAACTATGGAACACCCAGTTCTCTGTCATCTTTGCGTACTCCACAGTCAGGAGTGCGAGGAACTCCGATTCGTCTTCGATCAGATATTCGGAGTGATAGGCGTATTAGACAAGTTAATGTGGGTTCCACTGACCCTGTAAGTATTACGAAGTTGTCTTTTTGAATATCTTCAAATAATAACAGCTTTAATGTGTTCTCCAATGTGTTTCTACATTTTCTTTGTTTGTAGCATTTTTAACCGACAATGACCTTATTCCTGGCTTAAGTATTACAAATTCTCAATACTAAGGGGAGTACAACGTAGTAGTAAAAATGGTTAGAAGTAATAGACTGTATTTCACGATTAAAGTGGGAGTACGTAGGCCTGTGTGATGTTAAAATAATATGGTGAAATTGATTTTTGTGGGTGGCATGGAACTATGAGTTCGCTTACCCCGATATGTAGAAATTATAGAGAAGTGATAGAGAAGATTTCTCTTACTGATGGTAGCTAGAAAACTAGGCCAGGTTTTGAAAATGCTGTTGAAATTTCACCAACGGAAGGGGGATGAAGTGCAACCGCCCTTCATTTAGTTACCCTTAGTTATGCATGTAGTATATGATTGATGAACATAGTCTGTACATGCTGTATACAAAGGTGTATCAAAATGTAAGGTGAATTTTCTATTTACTGAAAAACGTGCAGAGATAAATATATGAAAATGTATTATGTTTGACACATGGTATCACACTAACATTCGACATAGGAACCATTGCGGTCCAAACATTCATTCCAACGTGACACTAAATCGTCCATGCCCTTTGCAAGAAATGTTGCTCCAGGTTCCCTAACCAGGTAACCGTAGCCTGTTGAGCCTCTTCCAGTGTATCGAGACGCCGCCCACGGAGGTGTTCCTTTAGGGATCCAAAACAAATGGTAGTCAGAAGGGGCTAAATCAGGGTTATGCGGAGGTCGGTCAAGAATTTCCCAGTTGAAACTCATGATGTGTGTACGGGTCCGTTGGGCTGAATGTGGTCGTGCGTTATTGTGCAGAAACAACACCCCCTCTCATAGTGCCCCTCTTCGTTTCTGAGGTATGGCTGCTTTCAGCCTGTTCATGGTTCAGCAGTACGTGGCCACATTAATGCTCGTACCCTTTGCTAGAAATTCAACATGAATAATACCCAAAACACAGTAGCCATTGTTTTCTTGGCAAATGATGTCTTGAATTTCTTGGCCTGCGGTGACCACGGATGGTTCCATGTCATACTCTGGCGTTTTGATTCAGGTGTCCATAGGGCTATTGGGGTTTCATCGCCAGTTATGATGCGATGAAGGAATGAATTTCTTTCGTGGGCATATCGTTTGAGGTGGGTTAATGAAATGCCCATCCGAAGTCTTTTTGGTCATCATTCAGATGTTTTGGCACCCAGCGCGCGCACACTTTCCATAAGACAAGTTGGTCATGGACGATACTGCTCACTGAACCACATGTGATTTGCAATACATCTGCAGTGTCATGCAACCTGACTTTTCTGTCTTCACGAATCATCGCATCGACGTCACACACATTCCTGTCGGTGATGGACGTAGCTGGTCTGCCACTTCTGTCATCTGTCACAGTACTCCTACCACTTGCAAATTCGTTACACTACACATGCACTTATTTCTGCGACGTAACACTCTCTCCATAGACCTCCAAGAATTCTCGATGATTTTCAGATGGTTTCTTTCTCTTGGCCCATAAAAAACGAATAACACCGCATACCTCCTTCTCGTAGTAATGTTCAAAAAAAAAGTCGATTCGCTATCTTTAAATTGCTCTAGGTCCCAGACGAATTGACGTAGAAGGCTGTACTGGCGTAGACTTCCATCACTTTGATATTTGCAACATTCAAAAAAATAGTTGCACAAAAATTTCTGAGTTTTAGAGACAAATTCACCTTACTTTTTGATACACCTTAGTACTAACATAACCGTTCGTACATGCGATATACTAACAACATAAAAATGACAATGTTCAATTCTATGTACCTATTAATTAAAATGAACTAGCATACAGGTATGAACGAGTTGAGGAGATAGGAAATGTTTCAAAATTATTAGTTGTGTTGTGGAATATTAATATATTTTAGTGCTGATTTTTCCTAGTGTGTTAACAAATGCATTTGCTTCTTTCATTAGATGCCGGATATGCCAGCTACTCCTAGGGAAGAAGCAGATGATGGTGGCCCTCAGCTAGTTGTATGGGGTACAAATGTTGTTGTGAATCAATGTAAGGAGAAGTTCAAGAAATTTATAACTCGTTTCATTGATCCGGAAGCCGAACTGGATGAACGAATAGAAGGGATGGATGTGAATGAACCATTATACTTACAAAAGCTTGAAGAGGTGATTATAACTGTTTCAGTTTTATTCTTTACAGGAAAATTAATCAACCTGTCAGTCGAGTTTTGTTTTTCATTCGCTAATTTTCAATCAATGTCATGTTTTTTTTTCTAGATCTTGAACTTTTTGTAATTTCTGTTTTGAATATTTAATCCAACCTTCTCTATTCCTTCGAGTAAAAATTATAATAAATATTATTTTTTTCTGAGTCGTTACGTAGGCTTTCACAAGGGTAGTTGATCATCTTGAACTAAACCGTCGATCGTTTCTCTGATCCTGTCGACTTCTTCAGGATCAATATGAACATTTTATATGTATAAAAAAGAAAACGTGTGAATCAGGAAACCGAACCAGTGCAAGCTAGAGGGCATTGGGTCTATGTAGCTATATATCTAAAGTTTCACTTTGGGTCGTTCGAATATTACATAAGGATATTTTAGTCACTTTAATCCCCTCCTTGTAAGCAAAAATAAGCTAATGCCCGACCCAACTCTTATACTTACGTAAGACATGTCAAATTCCTTTTCTTTATTTCGTAGTCGAGAAAACTCTTTAAATCTACTCAACTAAAATTTTAAACGAATCTTACGTAATCCCCGTTGTCAACAAAGATATCAAAGTTTGAATGATTGATGTTTTCAAAATAATAGTTCACGAATAAAATATTACAAAGTCAGTATCGTCCTGCAACGATAGAAGGTTGGGCACCGCTTGTGATTAAAATAAAGAGTTGCTACTCGCAAAGACCTTTACATACCTTTATGCGACCTGCCGACTGCAAATGTTCATTGTGCATATCACCATGTCCTGAAGTTTTTGTCTACCTTCCCCTTCCATCGTTTCGTCTACTCGATTTAGTAGACAGAGTGAGTCAAAAGTTTCATTATTTTTTTTAATATATTTCTGGACATTGCTGTCTTGAAATCCGCATATTGGACAATTTTTTTTTAAATTGAAGGGCGTAATGTCTCATATAAGAGGAGAGAATTTTCTCAGAAGTGCATTGCCGCAATCAGATTTGACTTGAGAGGATTGAGGTGATCGGGATACCTGGAACTCGCAGCTGTCATAGCCACCGTTTTCAACAACGGACACCCAGGTAAGCCACACGGTACTGTCACATACCTAATATCCATACTGGGTCTGTTGTAGACAAGCTATAGAGTGGTCGTCCGAAAACTGCAACCGACGAAGGGGCTTCAGCAATGGTTTTAGCGTCGTTTGCCAGGAATCCAGAACACAACACATGACGTCTTTCAGCAGAACGTGATACCAACCGCCAACCATTCATCCATTGTTCCGATTCTTCATACTAATAAATGGCATCCGTTCAGATTTAAATGCAACAAACTATCAGAGAGTGACCCTAATAAATGTGTTGAGCTTTGCACCTGGGCTTTAACAACATTGCTTTAGTTGCCTAAAGGCTGTAAATAAATTCAGATTTAGGCTAACGTAATGTGATCCTTCATTTGCATTGGGTCAGTGAGAAGGCCAGTCTGTACATTAGTGGTGCATAACCACAGGTACTGGAATGGGAGTAATCGCCACTGGACGTAGGGACACCTTCAATGCTCAGCGCAATCTGAAAATTCTCCTGGAAACTGTTCCTGTTTCTGACTGCAGAGGGCAGTTTTCCAACAAGATGGGGTTCCATCTTTCTATGGAGCAAATATTCGACAGTGACCCGATGTTCAATTCCCTGATCATTGGATTGGCCCGCGTGGTTCTCTAGTGGTTACCCAGATCAGATGACTCGACCTCACGCTAGACTTCTTTCTGTGAGCTCATCTTAAACTTCTTTTGTGTGCTTATCTTAAACAATAGTTATATGCTACGAAAATCCGCGACAATACCACTTTGAACAACGAATTCTGGAGAACTGTGATTGCGTTTTCTGTATATTCTCATAGAAGTGCATAACGACTGGACCAAGCGCCTTCTGCTGTCTTCAGCAATAAGGATAATACGTTGAACACATCAAATATCTTAATATCACTGGGTCATTTGGAGGTAATAATTTTGCTTCTGTATTAATAACTTTATAATCACAACAGATATGTCAAATGTGATTGCGGCAATGCATTTATGTCAAGTAAATATATTAACATGTCAGAGAACTTTGTCCACTAAACCTGGTAGAAGAGATACGGATATCAGGAAACATCCGTAAGGCACAATTAAAAGTCCTTTTGTCATAAGACGGCAGCAGCTGCCAAAAATCTGCTTCATAAGAGTGAATACTGACGGTGTGTTCCAGATCTTAAACAAAAATTTATTTGTAAAACTATTAATGGAATGGAAAACAATATACATAAATGGATACTAGATGGGAGGCACTATCCGTTTGTCATTGCCCCAATCTTGAATCGCTTAATTTTCTTAAAAATAAGAAGTCATCTAATATATCAGCGTGAACTATCTTTAGCCGAAATTCACAAAAGTCAGTTTCGCCATAAATTTATTTTAGTGAGAGAGAATGAGATGTCGCATTAATATTGAGTACTTTATTCAAAAATCAGGACACTTTCTTTTTTAATACCGTTCAAAATATAAACACTTGCGCATATTGGGTAGGGGACGCTACTTATGAACAGGGTCTTCTGGTTTAAACCAGATATATTTTTTTTTTTGAATAAAGTACTTTGTTTAAGTAAATACAACTATATAGTATATAACAAGTATTTATCCAGTTAAGAGTTAGGACACCACTCTTAAAAGTTTGCTCCTGAACACAGCTGCTAACGAGGACGTTAAGCGTAAAATCGAAAAAAGATACGAAATGGCTATAACTCCGGCACATCTATTAACATACATGCTCGACCCCAAAGAAAATAACCCGGAAGTGGACATAACTTCGGAAAAGAAAAGAATTTCTCTGGAATTTGCTAATGAGCGCTACCCTGATACACTTCTAGTACCAACAATTGTAAAGTTTCAAGCAAAGTCACCATCATTCCAGCAGACCCTTTTTAGCCCCCAAGTGACAGCGAATGTAACCACTTATGACTGGTGGAAGAGTCAGAAAACAGAAATAGATAAGTTCAGTGACAAAGTGTTCCCATAATCGAACAATTGTTTACAGCCCAGGCGTCCTCTGCAAGTGTAGAGCGAATTTTTTTTATCGTTTGGTCTGATTCAATCAAAACTTCGTAATAAATTAGGCACAGAGAAAGCATCCAAATTAGTATTCTTGTTTAAAGTTTTCAATAAAGAAATAACTTTGGATGAACA
>JAGDQP010012457.1:25353-50260 GCA_022664845.1 Lepisma saccharinum
CCCCATAATCGAACAATTGTTTACAGCCCAGGCGTCCTCTGCAAGTGTAGAGCGAATTTTTTTTATCGTTTGGTCTGATTCAATCAAAACTTCGTAATAAATTAGGCACAGAGAAAGCATCCAAATTAGTATTCTTGTTTAAAGTTTTCAATAAAGAAATAACTTTGGATGAACATTAAGGCCGTAAATTTGCTGCTGGTTTTTCCTTTTACGGACATCAGGACTTATCTTTTTTATTTTTAGAAATACTGGCTCAAGACTCAAAAGTAAAGCAATACGGTATAAAGAAGAAAACTTTTAAAAATTTGTGCAGTTTTGTCCCATATTTGCGTGCTGCTGCATGTGTATTATCCCACTGTGAAAGTTTTAAAAATAATGTATATTAAGATATATAAGTTCATACTATAAAAGTACAGAAAAGCTATGTTAATCCATCATCAATTACTTACGAAATTAATATTTACTCGAGTTGTGATTGAATAAGTACAGATTAAAATATTGTTGTTTGCATGTAGAACAAATACAATAATTAATGGCAAGTATCAGAGTATACATTTAGTCTCCCTGCTAATCACCTAGTTAAACAAAAAAAATTTTTTTTTCAACCCTCCTTATGAAGTCTATGATCATCACAGCTATCATCTTGAAGTCGGCCACTTATATCTGATATCAAATTTTTAAATGATATAACAATGTGACATGTCAATTTGGACTGGATTTTTATAAGAAAAACGTTAGTTACGAAAGAAAATGATGTTACGTCAAGCATTACTTCAATTACAGAATGTACGACAATGCAAACAATTAAATGAAATAACATTAATTTTTTACTGTTCTAACTACGGGTTAAGCTCGTTCCAAGTCTTCGAGGGACGGCATCTCTGGAAGCTTGTTCCGGGGAAAGGAATGGGGTAGATAGTGGCCAGGGGCTTACATTTCTGTTTTCGCCTGGTAAATCAAGAAAACTGGAAAATCTCAGGAGGAACTGAAACAAGACTTAAACACTCGTGCAATCCCAGTGCTGATATGAAGGCCGTAACCGAAGTAAGTACACAACAGAGGGCTGAGAATATAATATTCGTGAAACTTCCAAGCAGTGTAAGCAAGCAATGCCGAAGGATTTGCAGTTTTTATCAGTGAAAGCTAAAATTGCACACGAAGAAAAGTAAGTGTCGATAATTCAGTAAAGATGATTTATTGTGAACCCAATCTCAGATGGTCAAATGATACAATTTCAGATATATCATCCATATACACTACAAACTGCATACTTCCTGCTGCAACGTTTTGAACTTCACGGAAGATGGAACTGGTTAGAAATATTCTGTACTTCTGTCGAGGTAATGCAGGGTCGTCGTCATGTTGTGTGGTAATACTTTTACTGTAAATATAATTTAGAACTGAGGAAATATAAGAGAAAGAAATATCCTTCAAGGATCCGTTGCTTAACTTGTATAAAAAGTATAAAAATTACTGTTTTTTGCGTTTTCCATTATAGATTCACAATGTGGAAGAACCTTACCTCAGTATCAACTGTGCACATTTGGAAGCTTTTGATGAAACTTTGTATCGCCAGCTAGTTCGCTATCCTCAGGAAGTTATTCCAGCTTTCGATATGGCGGCAAACGAACTGTTTTTCGAACGGTATCCTGCTGCTGTTCTTCAACATCAGATCCAAGTGCGTCCATTTAATGCCGAAAAGACAAGAAATATGCGTGGTCTTAATCCAGAAGGTATGAACAGACAAGATCTTGTATTATCATCATGAACTTATGAACTTTTTTGCATGGATCAGGGCACAATTCGGGAAAGGGCAAAAACTACAATTTACTAAGGGAGTGGTTAGTTGTTTTGATTTTCTGTTGTGCCTGTTTATCTTTGTGTGTGTGTGTGTGTGGCAAAGGGTTAAGGACATTTAAGTAACATCTTGTTCTGTTGATTTTAACTTCTTTTTCTTACTTGTTCTTTGCGATTTGTTCTCTAAGATTTTACCAAAGAATGATTTGACTTCCCACTAAAGATAAATGAACGCTGTTACAAAGATAACCTTTATTTCTTACCACGTAAAAAAAAAAGCTTTGATTTAGAAAATACAAGTATTGAATAAGCAATAAACATACAATTATACAAAATAATACTTTCTCTAATAACTTCTTCCCCGCATTCAGGATCTACAAAAAATGACAATCAACTGGATAGCATTCCATTCCATTTTCTAGTGGGTTTTGTATTTGCCTCCAATTAGGCGTTTCAACGAGACAAATAAACAGCCCCTGTATTCAGCAAGTGTCGCTTAAGGGAGGAGGCATCGATTCTGGGGACAACATAATCAGAGACGGAAACTGAAATAATGTCATTTGGAATTTTTACCTATTCCTCCTCACAGCGAGAATACGTTTTAAAAATATAATTTATTAACTCCTCATTCAGTGAGCACCTGCAGTCAAACATTGCGTCGGATGTCATTATGTCGATTATGTCATTCTCATTAGAACGGTCTCGTCACTCGGTGTGGTGGAACATATGAGGGCAATGTACAGAGGTTTGGTTTAGGCCCTCAACAGACCGACATTAGACTCTGGTATTCTATACAAAAACAGCATTTATGGATAAGGACTAATTTCGCATTTAGGGAATGCATTCAGACTGGACGGTGATGCCTGAGTTAAAGGTTTATTTTTGTGTGTTCCTTAACGCTCTGAGACCATTTTCTCTTTGACGAAACGCTGAGAAGTGGTAGTTGAAGTTAGGGATGCACATTGAAGTTTCTATCAATGACTGGAATTTCTAGTGCTTTTTAACTTACTTCTGGTGCTTTGCTTTTTAATTTCCTGAAGTACAGTAAGTAGCCAGCGAACAGCAATAAATTATTGTTAGCTATTAATTACATTTTTACGCGTAGGATTTGTCCTACTTAAAGAATGTACTGAACTGTAGACACAGTGAAAACGCCTATTAATCTGTAACAAATTTTATTTTTAAATGTTTTGCGAAAACTTCATGGGAATGTTAGAAAGCATGATATATTAAGTTTCTAAGTTATTCCATAATCTATTATGTTTTATCCACTACATATACCTTTGTCATCACAGATATTGACCAGCTGATAACAATAAGTGGAATGGTGATTCGTTCATCGAACATTATGCCAGAAATGAGAGAAGGTTTCTTCAAATGTGCTGTTTGTTCTAACACAGCAACGGCAGAAGTTGACAGAGGCCGCATCACGGAACCAACTGTTTGCACTAATTGTAACACAAACCACAGCTTTTTACTTATCCACAACAGGTGTCAGTTTTCAGATAAGCAGTTGATTAAACTTCAGGAATCTCCAGGTAATCTTTCGTTTTTTTGTTGTGTTATAGTTCTTGTTAACTTTATTTTAGAATGGCTAATTCATGTTGGAGAACAAATGTTAGAAACGACAAAGAAGTTAAGTTGTGAGATTGGGAGGTCATACGTAACGTGTCGGCCGGGTGGCTGAGCGGTCTGTGGCGGTAGGCCATCGGCTCGAAGGTCCCGGGTTCGAGTCCCGGAAGAGGCATGGGTGTGGATTTTAACAGCTAAAGGCGAATCGTGGCGGGCCAAAGTCCAAACTTACTAGACTGGCCCATATAAAAAAATAAAGTTTACGAAAGTTGATCATACGTAAAGTATTTTGACACTAAATATATTTAGTTAATTATGTCCTGTTTTTAAATTAACGAGTTTGTACCTCAATTCACCTAATTAGTTGTTATTTCCATGTTCAAATATTCTGGCCTAGTCATACTTCTGAATAATTAAGCAAATGTGGCAAGTGTTTCAATGGCTGTTTTTAGAACTCGGTGGCCCATTAGAAAGCCAGACAATTTGCTAGGTGTTGAGAGTAAGGTAGATGTGGAACATACTTAATTATTGTATTGAGCCAGATCCCGTGATTCATTGTTTCTGTAATGATAGGATACATTTTCATGATACTAGTAAGAATTTTCTTTGTGTCGGGGTGCATTGTATACTTGTTATTTAGATTTTATTAATAATGAATGTTTCGGTCTCTGGATGTTTTTCCAATCAACCTTCATCTGTCAGTATATACAGTTTTTCCCTGAAATAATGGCGCATTTGAAATAGTTTGTTTACAGTAGCTAACGCGAACTTTCGTAGTTTCCAGTACGTGGCAGAAGAAAGTGATATTGTTCACTTGTAATTGAATTTTCTTCTATAACTTTGAAACAAAATGTTCATTGTTCTAAATACCTTTCATGAGCTTAGTAGAAAAGAAACCTTCTGCTTTATATTATGGTCGAATAGGTTATTAAAATTATTATTGCTTGAAAAAATTTATATCTCCAAGTATCCCATTGGTCTCGCTCTAGTTGTTTCCTATTCAGATTAACTAGAAAAATGCCGTAAGAGGTCCGCGGCTATCCGAATGTTTAGCAGGCTTGCTTTCTGTGTGCGTGGTCAAACGTTCATGTCATGTGGGAATCCATTGAGAGGTCCCATGCCAATTTAAACCAAGAAGCACTTTAGGTCCTTTCCTTAGAGCACCAGCTAGTTTAGCACGTAAGTAACAATTCAGTTAACAAGCCCTAGAGACGTACATACATTAATAACAAAATATTCGAAGTAACTACTTAAATAAATAAAAAAAAAAAATGTATTAGTTATTCACAAATCCCGTAGGTTGGACTCCACTGGTCTTATAAATTCCCGCCGGAGTCCATTGAACTCACTTTACCAAAAAACTGTAGGTCCTGTTCTTAGATCACCAGCTCGTTTAACATTTCAATCAATCCTCAAATTCTTACACGTCCTTCTGCACGTAATCCTTGGAATCGCGATTCGTCAGTCCCCAATCACCGAGTTATGACGTTCCTTCTCTCTCTAATGTCTGTCATCTCAACAAATCGTGACATATTTTGAGAATGATATAACGAGATGACAAACATGATCTATTTCATTCTAGATGATCACAGTTGTTCGTTCTGCTTATTTGGGTTATTGAGGCTCATTTAGGAAGAAAGATTCTTTCATCCAGAGTTTCTCATGTAAAACAATCTGCTTCTAACTGACGGGACATCCTTCGGTGAATTTGTGTGAAGTTCTTTGTATTGAAATATTCATAATAAATGATGGTTTGAATTTTTTCTTTATCTTGAACTGACTTTAATCCGCGGCTGCACTTGCAAGTGACTGATTGTGGTTTATGTAATGGCTACACGGCCTGTTTGCGGCACTGTATTTTTTCTGTGGGGCTGAATAATATTCATGCCAGTTCTATGGGAGCAATTTGGAAACTTCAATTTTAAAATAGGTTGGCAACACTGATAACTGCGCCTCATGGTGTACCTCTGGGCCACCCACAGTATTTTTCTGTTGTGTCGAATAATGTTTGCCAGTTTCAGTACGGAGACGTCCAACGGTACAAATTTTTTAAATAGATTGGCAACACTTCAGCTCCCGTGACCCGGACTACCTATTTGGTATAAATTTGGAAAATTTAGTGTAAATCAATTGAGCTTTGTATAAGTACAGACACACAAACTTTATATATATATTTAGATTGGATTATTTTCGCCGACCAAACCTGACTGACTTTTCACTTGAACACATTTGAAGTAATCACCTGGCAAATTACGGTTTGCCTTCGAGCTGTGCAGTCATCATAATTATGGATAGAAGCTATAAACATTCGAAAATACATTTAATATATTTCTCTCTCGTTGGTCTGCAAATAGGTTCTGAAAGCATGTTTCGTAATTTTGGATTTATTCAACATATATATTCCAGATATAATATGAGTTAATGAATCGTTGATGGCGCCATTTAGTAACTTTCCAGTTTATTTATTATCTATCCTTGCAAGAATGTCACCTTCACCAATGCGAGGGCATTGAACAAGGCTAAAGGCGAGACACGTAAAATGAACACCTTTGCAATGTTCGAAGGTTCATTTTGTAACAAGTTTTTCATATTTTGTAAGGCTCTGGGTGGTAGGTTTTACCTAGTTTTGTCGACAAAGCGTAGTAGCTCAACATAAGCCATACTTCTCAAATCTCTCGAAACCGATGAGGTCGTTTGACCTTTTTCCTAATTCTTCCTTGTATTTCAACAGAGACAGAATACTTAACGTATTTCGGATTGCAAATTCGTTAAGTAAAGGAAGTATGAACCACGACGCGATATTTGTACAGTACCAATAGCTTTTGGCGTAGAGTATATGCAGCCAGCGTTCGGCGAGCTTCTAAGGACGGGACTTACAGTCTAGAAGTGGTAATCGTGCTCACGTGGTCAGAAAGCGAGTGCCATTATTCCTCGGCCATTCCGGGCTTATTTAGGGTTTTCTGCTTTCACGTTTCAATCGCTATATTTCCAAATTTTCTCTCCAACTCAGTTGGTAGATAATCTTTTAAAGCTTCGAGGCACTAAATTTAACAGTAGTAAAATATACTGTGTAGGATTTCGTAGAACTCAGTTTTATTGTTTATTTACAGACGATATGCCACCAGGCCAGACGCCTCACACAGTGTCTTTGTTTGCGTACGGTGATCTTGTGGATAGTGTTCAACCAGGTGACAGAGTTACAGTTACTGGTATATTCCGTGCTATGCCTATTCCTGTTAATCCACGGATAAGAAATGTTCGATCTGTGTACAGGACGCATATAGATGTAATCCATTTCAGGAAGTTGGATAGCAAAAGATTGTATGAACAGGAGGATGGGTAAGTTCAAAGTGGAGCAAGTATTGTTTTCATGAATTGTGTTGTATAGTAGTAGATTCCTTTCTTTCCGATAAACCTTTTTTTCAACATCACTTTTGCAGACACTGCGTGATTTCAGAAGTGAACTAGCTGGACTTAAACTTCTAAATTGTACCGATGAACCTATCATATCATGTAGTCAAATTTGTACGCATATGGCTGTTAAAGATTACGAGGATGGACATTACGATTATTGGTAAGAGTAACGAAAACCATTATTTCTAACATGTTTCCAGCCGAGTGTCTTAAGCTGTTTACCCTTGTCTCTCGTCTAGATGATAAAGAGATAGGTATAATGTGCATAACATTAAAACTAAAGAATTAAAGGAAGGTTGAAGGAGATATCAAAATGGAAGGAAATTCAGGTAGTAAATGGTGGTCTTCAGATGTAAACAAAACGCAAATGTGATAGTTTAACTTACCTACTGGTTTTAATATTCTGTTTTTATATATTTTTAAAAATTTAAATTACTGTCAGAAAAAAATAAAAATAATGATGGACTTCCTGGCAAGGATGATATCTATTGGACTTTTTTTTTTTTTTGCGGGAAAGGGGAAAATGGGGATGCCGGAACTTCCGCAGCTTTATTATAGTCCAATTATACACTATTAAAGTCGTTGCCAGTCAATTTTACGAAACATACATATCAGTCTTGTAAAAAGTAAAGGAAAGTAGGATATTTAGACATCTATAGGCCAATCCGAATATGAGATTAAGAATATAACGAATAAACATAGTAATATGAAGGGTACACAGGAAGAACGATCAAGGTCCATTTTTGCAAATTGTAAGAAAAAATTCATTTTAAAGTGTAATAAACACTTGAATTTAAAGTTATTTTTGCTTTGGGCATCTTTGCTTGAGGTCCAAGACATGCCTAGAGGGATGTGGGGGGGGGGACACACACACACACACACACACAAAAACAACAACTTTAAATTCAAGTCTTTACACTTGAAAATACCTTTTTTCTTACAACTTTCAAAAATGGACCTTGATCGTTCTTCCCGTGTACCCTTCATATGTATATATCACTAACAAAAAGGAAAGCCGGAAGGGCAATTTAAGGTAAATTTGACAACAAAAAGGAATGAATTTACTTAAAACTAATTTGTTCCCTATGAGAACACACTCACAGTAATTGAACATAGAGTTCTTCGATATTTCGGACTTCGATAGTCCTTAGTCTTGACGGGAGAAGAAATGACGGACACGTGCAGAGACGATAACGGCACCACGTAGCGGAAGACGCATCAAGTTTGGAGAACATTTGACTGTTGTATAGCGTGTAAATTTCAGAAGCTTGGAACAATTGGCAACTATATTGCGTGTAAGTTCGGAAGGGGATCGTAGAAGGAAGTGTGTTGAAAATGCAGAGCAAACGGGAGGTTTAGTTATTGGAGGTAAAGTCCAGGTTTCATTTTTGCGCTCATCCCGTAAATAAAGGCTCCCTCCCACAGACTGCGTGTTGAGGTGCTGGTCGTAGAGGCAGTGTGTGTATTATGGCAACAAGGAAGGATCAAAATTATTGTTGTTTGACTGGCTGTGTAAGGAGACTGAGGCATCCGGTTTGTTGATAGTGCAAAAGTGGCGATAGTTATTAAGACGAATGCTAAGATACCCACCTGTTTCCACCACATAAAAGGCATCACAGAACTTGCAGGTGAAGATGTATATTACATTAGAGGTGTGGCATTTGCCGTTGTGATTTAGGGTGTACCGGCCACTAGCAGTAATGATAGTGACTGTAGGAGAAGTGATGAAAATAGAGCAGGTCTACATCTGGGTCGAATGCATATGTGGGTGTCGGTTGGGGGTAGTGGCGAGGAAGGATTCGTACGGACCAAGATGTTTCTAAGATAAGGGGGATGCTGAAAAACTAATCTAGGTTTGATGGAAAATACTGATCTTGTGTCTGGGTCGGATTGGAGAATGTGGAAATGAGATTGTAGGATTTATTTGATCTTTGTTAGTTTAGGATGGAACTTGGTGATTAGAGCCGGTGGGTTGGAAATTGTGTTGGAGGCTTGATTGGGTTGAGAGTGTGAGGATGCACGGCGAGTCTGTTTGGTTACAATGTTAGATGGGTAGCCTCTGTTGACAAGAGCCTTCTGGAGGCGTTGGTTGTAAGTCTCAGTAGGAGAGGTGAAGGAGTTCACGCGTTGTCCTCTGAGGACAAGGGAGAAAGGAATGGCTCTAGTCAACGTCGGAACGTCCCTTTCTGCTTTCTCGTATACATTTTCGTGTGTTAAATTTCTGTTGATCTTTCTTTTGTACATGCTACGCACCATAGTGTAACAGGGATAAAACAAGGAAGTCCCTTCAAAAGTATGGAGTCAGTTGTTACATAGGAACAACGCGCCCTGTTCGCACTCTAGCAACTAACTCCAAGTGTCCTTATTAGATTTAACTTAGATCTGTCCGTAACACAAACAACAACAATCGGCGAGAGCAAACAATTGGAAAACAAATATGTAAAATAAACATTTAGAGTGGCAGTCACAACTTCAGCTCACTTGCTGCTAGTGGTACTAAACTTTAGGTGAGAGGTGGATGTTAAACATCCTTTCTATAAATAGGAAAGCCCATACAAATAGCAGAAGTATTGCTAACCCATTACGAAAATGTGTCTTAGTTAAAACAACCCCGGTGTCCCCTATTGAGAGAAGTTTTTGTAGTTTCAAATCGGGCAGTTAGTAAAGGATGAACATGGTTGAAGTTCTGTAGTGAAAGAAGACTGGAATTTCCGGACTCACAAACTTAAAAGCTGGCACATTCACTTTAGTACAGCACTACTGTGATTGGTATTCTGATACAATTTCTACAGCATTTTGATGGAGGAGACCAAGGAGGAAGATTTGATTACGTGGAAAGCTCTTTTCGAGACACGTGGAAATGTCACATTACAAGGTAGATTACTCGTCCTACAATTTGATCTTCGGTTGACTGGTTAGGTAGCTTGGTTTCTTTGTGCGAGGTTCAAACCATTGGAATTGGGCGGGATGGTTCGGAGCCCACTTTAACAAAACTGCAGATTGCAGGTTCCATCCTTAGAAACTCTTACGCTTATTTAAAACAATGACAGTTCAGTGTACTATAATTTATTTCAGTGTTTAGTGCAGGAGAACGATTCATGTTCTTACCTTTCATACAGCAAGTCTTCCCAATAACAAGTGCATTAATTATTGTGATGAGTACGATTGATTTCACTTCATTAGTTGACTACATCGTTGGGTACGAAGGAAGGTAAGGATTTTTGTTTCCATTCTTATATCCATTTTTGTTTAATTTGCTTTCCGCAAAATTTGTAATTTGTCTTTGTTTTAGGAAGGATCATCTGTTTCCTCCAGAAAGGGTTCTTCTGTTGAAGGAACTTTCTAAAAAGAAAGACGTATATGAAAGACTTGCAAGAGCAATTGCACCTTCTATTTACGAGAATGAAGATATTAAGAAGGGAATCCTACTTCAGTTGTTGGGAGGAACTAAGAAAGACTTTACAAATGCAGGGAGAGGTAAATTTAGGTAATTACAAGTTTCATTTTTTGAAGTACGTATGTTTTAAACCATCTTTCCAAATTAGTTCTATTATCTGGTATCGTCAACCTCACAATTGTTTTATTCCGCTTAACTAATAATAATAAAAATAAATTTACTAACGGTGGCGTTATATCCAGACTTATAAGTGTAGGGTATTGATTAATGCTTCAGTTGTTCTGGTGCGAATGAGCGCACCATCATTTGGAGGCGAGCGCCAAGATTCAGAGATCCAATGATGGATAAGAAACAAACACACTATTTGTTTCTTATCCATCATTGCCAATCACAGTGCAACAGATAACTTCGTGTCTTGTTGCGAGATGAAAGTAGGTGTTCATTACTAAATTTTATACGCTGATTACGAAAATGAAATCAGAAATGTTCCATCACGTACCGATTTTTCTGGAAAAGATATGCCACATATACGACTTAGCCTATATTTGATATAAATGACCAATATATTGTAATTCATGAAAAACAAAGTAGCAACTTTAGCGACACTTGGAAGCTACTTCAGTACAGTACAAGAGGAACCTGAAGCTGGATAAAATAGAGATCATGTACCACACTTATTTGTTTGTATTATAAAAAAATACAAGAATGTACGAAAAATCTGAAAAAGGCTTGAAATGTACTTAAAAGGTAGAAACTTTTCTTGAAAACGTTCGTTTGTGAGTGGGTGGTGAAACTTCTTATAAGAGCGTAGAGCAGTAATCTGCCCAAAGGTTTGTTGACCATCTTCCCTTATATCGTCTTCCCATGGCAGCGATTTCTTGGTGAAATTGCTTACCATGTTCGTCACTCACAGCTCCGAGAAAAATTAGAATGAGATTGCAGGAAGTGTAGTTTGAGCAACATGTTGCACCTCATAGCCATGTAACAGCCCAGCATGTGTTTCGACTAGTTGTCAACACTGACGTTTCCCAAGAAATTGTTGCATACGTTTTTGAAGGCAAGCCAGGCTGACCTTTCATTCAGTATTTGTCAGCAACTCGTCAAATGTAGTGTCTTTCTAGTCTGTGTAGCAGGTATTTTTCTTTCAGACGAGACCCCAAGTAATTCAGGTTGCCGTTTTGAAAGATTTATATCTCTTACAAGATCGTTCAATTCTGCCTGAGACAGTGGCTGTGATGTATATGGCGTGTAATCAAGATCTTCGCGATCTATTTGTTTGTCGCTACTATCTTCTGTTTCATTTTCCAGCGTTCATTCCGCTGGTGATTTTGGAAAACTGGGAGAGAACCAGAATGCGGAAGCGGGAGCATTACAGATTCAAAATTCGAACATGAAACTGTGTGTTTGGATTTGTTTGAGATTTCAATTACTTTCGTTAAACAAAAGTAGCAATCTATTATGTGGTTTCTAGGTTCCCTCCACAACTGTAGTACGGAAAGTGGCTTAGCTGAGTGAGTTCTATGGAACCAGCCTCTTAAATAGCGGAGCAACTTAAGCAACAGTTCTGTAGTGCCTCATACTTACTCTCATCTACCTTTGACGAGTTAAAATACTACTCATACGCCTTTTTGACGAGTCTTGGGAACTTAGTCGTAAACTTACTGCACACATCACACAAAAGGTTGGGTGAATAAGCACACTTCCTAGACATCGCTTAATACAAGAAACACGCGAACACGCAGAAACAGTATTCTTCACATGCACACCGCAGGAACAAACACTTCATAATCCCACTAGCGACTGACTGACGTAAATAGTTGTAATTCCACGAGAACTCCACCACATGGCTAACTATCCCATTCTTCTACACTCCTTCCGTCTGAAATGTCGATAACAATAGCCCTAGGAAAAGGCTGTGCTGATAAGCTCCGCGACAACATGCAGCCGTCCACTGATAAAATTGCGTTTGCAGAGAAAAGTTTAGGTGATACTATAAACAGTTTTCACTATCATCATCAGGCACTGAAATAAATAAGAATCACATGTTTTTATTCTGCGGCAATTTTCATTGTCGTACAGTGAGTTATTAATGGTTTTCCCAGGATACATAAGCAGAGCATTCTACTTAAACCTATTATCTCTCTTCTACGTGGGGGTTTCACTAAGACGTTAAATACAAGGATGAATATTTCAAGTTGACAGTTTACAATAGTCATGATGTGAAAGTTAAGGTGTGCGCGCTTGTTAATGTGGATAACAAGAAAATGACCTCGATGGATGTTGTTAATATGTATAATTCCTGTAGATTTAGCTTTTTCTTGCACAAGGGCAGTTGTACCAAGAACAGATTTTCTGCTCTAGGAACAACTGAACAGCTTAATATAATTAAATTGTGCGTGGCCACTGATGTGTTCCAGTTCGAAGACAAATACTACGTACAGAATGCAGGTTTAGCGATGAGAAAGTGTCTGTAACATGACAGGGACCATTTAGTATTGATTATTATCCAAGGGAGCTGTGGTTTGCTAAATACATGTGTTTTGCAGAAGATTACCTCTTCATATATCAATCAGGGTCAGAATTGGGCTTCCATTTAGCTTAAATGATGTACATCGAAGGTTAAAATTCAATCATGAGCTACAACATTCAGCTAAAATTAACTTGTTCCAATTTACAAACATAAATATGAGATTTCATACAACCGTTTACAGAAAATAATCAGCCAACAAGGTATACATTAATCATTCGTATATGTCAAAATATTTGGAAGAATTCATAACTGCTCAAATTCGTCAGATTTGGCTAACGAGGTAGATTACATTGTTTTTTTAATGAGAGAAAATGCAAAGCGTAAACAGATATTACGTATATTTCAAAACTGCGCGGTAAACACTTACACCACGATTTAAAATTTGTTAGGATACCCATCTTCCCGAAAATTATTACTCAGATTAAGAAAGTGTATGAAGTATATGACTTATCTCCTGCTATGTGTTGCCCTAGGAATTTAATAAAGACGTTCACCGGAATCAGAAGTTTCACTCACCATATTCAAGGAACCGGAGTACATGAGGTCACCTGTAGTTGTAATGTATCGGAGTGACAAAAAGTTCCCAATCAGTTGGGATAAAAGAGCATGAGAAAGATGCCAGTTCTGATAAATCTGTTTCTGATCTTTCTAAACATCTACATAAAGCATCAAATTCAGTTAGCTCAATTCAATAAAGCCAAGGCTAACTGTAATGTTTAACCCAAGGAGGCATGTATTATTATTTCCGGAAGGCCTGCACTCAGTGTGGGCTGAGGAAACTTACATCATACGTGGTTACCCTTCATCGGAAGTGTGCTCATGAAGACCGAATTCTAAAATAAAATTTAACGATATACTGGTATACTTGTTGTATAGTTTTATTTTGTCCTTTAGGTTTGAGGTAATACTATTGCTATATTTCTGCTTTAGTAAATTATAAAAAGGCTTTAAAATAGATATAACAAGTTCGCTTACGTAGAATTAATCAGTGACGAAAACAGTAACCATTGAAATGTAAATTATGATGTTGGATTGAAGGATAACTCATCACATGACAGACAAGACTTCTTTATTGACTCGAAAAGATATGAATTCAAGCTAGACATTTCATCACATATATCGAAAGATATTAGAATAGATTCTTTTCGTCTTAAAACGTCATGACATCTTGAAAAGTGAACGATCGTTCGTATTCCCATCCGACTTAGGACACAAGAATGATGAAGACGCGAGCATACATTTCAATACATCCGGACACTCGGATCTCTTTCTCAGAAGAAGCAATATGTCGTCAACCAGATTATTGATCAGTTGCAATATAAAAATACAATTAACTAACGATAACTATCGCTGTTAAACAAACACTAAACGTAATTACATAATGTTAGCAGTATAGCCAAAACCGGAATTTAAAAGACTTCGGCAAAACATTATTTTAACTCACTATAAATGCAACAACATATAAAAATATCGTTACATATTTTATTAAACCTAATTTAATTGTAACCTCAATGTGTCCCCTATATCGTTATCATTATCTCCTTTCTCAGTCGCAGATACCTGGAACAAATTTATCAGCCACAAGTCACACATCGTGAATTAGTTCCATTTGTATATTCAGTAATCAGAGTAAAATCTGCATATATTTTTACATCGTACACAACAATATACAGCCATTTACCGTAAATAAATAATAAAAACAATCTGACTGGGAGTATTTTTTTCATTACACAGTGATTTCTTATTCTATCTAGTTAAACCGGAGCAGGCAACAGTACAAAACAGTTTTGTGTAAGTTAGGACACACATTTTATTTTCCTATCATCTTTTTCCACTCTTATTGTTATACTTGATTACTTTCCTACTTCACACAATTCTTGGCAGTCGCCTTCAGATGATTGTGCGGGCATACGCATCAAAACATTTGAGTGATTAATAAATGTCCTACACTAAATAGCGTATATAACGCCAATCGTAAATAAATTCATTTCACTAGTACAGCCTTCCGTGCAGTCACGTGGTTTTTCATATTTGTTTCGTCGTCCTAGTATGTTGATAAATGCTTCGAAATAATTATAATTCTTAAGGGAAGAAATAGATTTATAGTTTAATAAAAGTTCTATGCCGTATTCTCTATTGTAAGAGTAAGTGGAACGAATGGTATTGAGATTCAGCTATTCTTGTGAGGTATTCGCCTCATTACAATTTAAATGCTGTCTAAATTTATCATATGAAAATTTAACTTTCTGGAATGTTGTTGCCCTTCTACCGGCATACTGACAAAAGTTCTGTAGGGTTGCTATCAGTTTCTCTAACCGAAGGGCGGTATCACATCTAGATAATGGCTGTCACCCGCACCTTTTCTGGCTTCAGAGGAGTACTCGCAAAGGCATATCCCTGAGATGTGACGATCTTAGACCATAGCTATCTGATTGTCCCGTAACTGTAAATTAATTCAAAATCGTACGTACATGACTTTTTATGCCAAGTGTACAGTTGTTAAGTCTGTTAAAATTAATTTTAGGAACTAAATTAAAATTTAAGTGTTCAGAGCAGCGTAGATATAACATACGCACCACCATTACACTCCATTTGCAAGGTAACAGCGTGAACGCGATCTCAAATTGCAAGAGTAATTTTCTTAAGTTTATTCTCATGCAGTTTGTACACTGGTAGAAACACATTGAAGGACACCCGGAAAGAATTCACGTAGCTGTCCCAAAGTTGGTTCTCAAGAAGGGAATGGTAGGTCGTATTTATCATAACATGAAACTCTAGTGACGTGGACAACAGTATATTCAGGGTGATACACAACTGAAGTAACATATATCGTGGCAGTGCTGTAGTGGAATAATTGGCAGCATACCCAAGCGACAACTGGGAGATCCGGGTTCGAGTCCCGCTCACGACGGCTATTATTTTTTGAGGGCTTGAACGAAGTTCGTATCTCCAAGGAAAAGTTTTTTTCCTTAATGTTATATTTCGATATATATGAATGGCTTGATTGTTGAAGTATACAGAGAGTGGAGGGTGACAAGGTTTAGATAATTCAACTTCCCTGACTTCTCCAACTCATGAGTGAACTTCAATTTTGGGTGAGAGAAACTTAATTTCTTAAGTAGAAAATCTAAATCAGAGTCTTTCCAATGAAGTTTCTAGATGATCCATGATGGTATTTGCTAAAGTGGACTTCTCAACCCATTCGTAATCCTATAATTCCATTAAACAGTCTTCGCAATATACTCTATTCGAATTTCATTCATATTACAACTTTACCTGAATTTACAAGAAAACTTATTTGATCCATATTTGACTTACTGTGATGTACACTATATTACATTTAGTTCAACTTCTTAAGACGAGAGGTGATGTTGCTTATTCCCAGCAGGTAAAGTATTATACATGCGTTTAAAGAGAAGGAAACGCGTGTGCGCGAGTCATTCTGCTAGAAATTATCCTTTTAGGCTTCAGTACCAAGTGCCGGGAAGCTTATACAATCGCTGTTGATCTGTCTGTCTGTTTACAACTTTCAAATCAGGAAACTACTAGAGCTGCGAAGGTGCTTGAAGTGTCGTTAGAAAGGTATCGGCGTGACGAGTTCAAGCCCATATAGATTATCCAGAAAGGACGCCCGCTGCTGAAGCCTGGAAATAACACGTGTACAGTCCCCCGACTGAGCTCCGCTTTACTTGTTTAAAGATAAGAACTAAATTTTTGAACTTACAGGAAGGTGGTTAGAAAAAGATATGTTTTTTTTTTGCAAATACACTGACAGGCGTAGGATTCGTCCTACTTTTTAAGAAATTTTCTGTTTTACTTTTGTAGGTTTTACGATGAAAAATAAATAAATATATATATATATATATATATATATTATTTATTTATTTTCGGGTTGTCTGGAGTAGGTTCTGGTCTGTTTTTGCATTGTGAGTCCCCTCGCCTCTCACGGCCGGAATGCTTGATTACATAGCTAGGCGTAAATACGAACAAAGTTTTCTCAGGGTTCTCCCATTTCCTCCCACTTCCTTCATTCCACCAAAATATATATATATACTGTTGTAGTACAAATGTATCTGGAAAGAAAAATAAACCTTCGTAAATGACTTGCTGAATCAAAACGTTTTACCAATACAAAAGCACAATCCAAAAATAAAAATCGATATATATATATATATATGGGTTCTTAAACTGAAAAGAACCAAAAATAATATGAAATCGTCACGCGCTTTTATCAGTATGGCCCAACTAAAACGATTTTTATTTTTGGATTGTGCTTTTGTATTGGTAGAACGTTTTGATTCAGCAAGTCATTTACGAAGGTTTATTTTTCTTTCCAGATACATTTGTTGTAATACTTTCGAGTCCAGGTGTACTCAATTAACAATATGCCGAATAAACTCGCATCATTTAGCGACGACTGGTCCAGAGAAAAGATTCCAATAAACATGTTTTGCAAACATGGATGAAGTATTTTGTTATTTTTGTAAGAAGAACATTAGATGTTTTCCAGACTATATCTGAAAACAAGAAGTAACAAGATTTACCATTTTTATTGGACGTTACACATAAACCATGGTGCATTTGGGGAAGATATTGTGGAGTTAATTATTGATGTTTATAATTTCTTGGAATTATCGCCAGTTAGATCAGAAGATCTGAGAAAGGTTCAAGATGCACTTGGGTTCGATCAGCTAAAGATTCTAAAACATGTGGTGCTCTCGAGAGAGTTAAAAGATCAGTGGACTATTTTAAAACATTATTTCCTGCAAGAACTCCCTAAAAAGAACAAAAATCTATCCACAAATTCTAGGTACAAAGAATTGTTTGAATATCCCAAATACTACCCTGACAAAAATCACTTTCTTTTGGCCATAAGTAAAGTTTTTAATAGTTTTTTGGCAATTTTTCAACGTGAAGCACCTCAGATACATATTCTGTTTGATCATTTGAAAACATTGCTTATAACTCTTTTGACTAGGCTTGTAAAACCTGATAAATTGAATGCTAAAGAAATTACTGATCTAACTCATTGAGTTTCCTGGCATTGATACTGAATTAAGTGATACTGACTTGGAAATAGGTTCTGAGACACGTAAAATGTTGATAAAACTCAAAACATACATTCAGAAGGAATTATATATAGGAATTGGGAAGTTTTATCGCAGGTTGTTGGAGAAACTCTTCAAAAAGTTACCTTTAAATAATACAGTTTTGAAGTCTGTTGGTTACCTCAAACCAGTCGCCAGGTGTGAAATTTGTTCGTTAGAGGCAGTAAAGGAACTTGCCCAAAGCGTTCCTCTTGTTCCATCTGTAGATGATGATGATGCAGATGAATGGCGAATTCTCCAATGTGAAAATGTTTCTCAAGATTGGTACTGATCTGAAGTTGATGGCGATGTGGTCTATAAGAGAGTAGATGAGTACTAGAGTAGAATTTTCTCGCTGAAAAATAATAAAAGGCCAAACAAAATATCCCACATTAATGGCCCTTATAAAAGCTGTTTTAATTATACCTCACAGTAATGATGATGTAGAACGAGACTTCTCTCAAACTTCAAATTTCCTGTCAGATACAAGAATTAAACTCTCACAACAAATGGTTAGTTCCGTACAGTTAACAAAAGATGATTTGAAACAGCATGGTAATAAGGTTCATGAAGTTCGTATTACGAAAGATTTCTTGAAAAAGACATCAAATGCTCATATCTTACGTACAAAGATTAGGAGAAAAGGATGGAGACTGAGTTAAAGAAGAAGAAGAAGAAACCAGAAGGAAAGTGAAAGAAGACTTAAAGAAAAAGCGGAGAGAGTTTGAACAGAAGACACGGGAAACTAAAGAAGCCATAAGGAAAAGAGAAATTACAGCAAAAACAAGAAGTAGTAACAAATATGAATGTGTACAAGAATTTAATAGAAGCAGCCGATGCAAGAATCAAGGACTCGTTGGAAAAAAAGGATGGCGTGTGCAGATAGACCAGACTATGCTAGAGGCAGCTTGTAAGAAAGTGGAGGAAAGAACTTCAGCGTTGCAAGATGTTAGAAACGAGCAAAACGAAGTTGAAAAAAAAAAAAAAAGAATTATGCTTGATTACTTTTGTGCAGCACAAACAAAAAAGAAGAAAGAAAAGTAAAATAAAAAAATGTGCTGTGTATATAAAAGTGTAGTGAAAATAGTATATAATAAGCAAGAATGTGTTCAGAACCTTCGTTAGTACAGTGTTCATTAATGATTTTTAAATACTGCTGTCAGTGTGAATTATGATAGTGTGGAAATAATTCTGTGAGATAGTGCGAACTACTGTTTTTAGTGCTAAGTAACGAAATCTTATTTATAAGCTAACCATACGAACAAACTTTTGTACTGAGTATGTACAAAATTTAAACTAATTTCATCAGATCAGCATTAAGTTAAGAATTATTACTTTTATCTTTACAGTAAAGTTTTATGCATTAGGTTCTTATGAGGGTGTTAACTGGAACTTGACAAGTGTTTTAAAAATAAGTAAGTTTGAAAAATACTCTACCTAGTACTAGTCCTACTTTCCTACTTTTCAATGAAACAGTCCTACTGTTTGGATCCCATGCCTGCACTGAATTCGGTATTACTAAAATTACAGCCGTTTATTACCGAATCCGTTCATATATACTTTTTGAAAAAAAAAAAAAAAAAAGGTTGAACATTTTTGTAAATTTACTGTGTTTCTCTTTTAAAGGGCAGAGATTAATATTCTTCTGTGTGGAGACCCTGGAACGAGTAAATCTCAGCTTCTTCAATATGTGTACAACTTAGTACCTCGCAGTCAATACACATCAGGAAAAGGCTCTTCTGCTGTGGGATTAACAGCCTACGTCACTAAGGATCCAGAAACGCGGCAGCTGGTATTGCAAACGTAAGTTTTGTATCTGGAATCTATACTGTAAAGAATTAGAATAAGGAATGTAAATTTATAATGGAAAGTTTGCGAATTGAACACAGTAAGTTTGGCGATCAAAGTTTTGTTTGATCTTTATATCAAAAACGGATTTCACAAAAAAAGTGTTATTGATTGGTACAAATAAGTAAAAACGCCAATAATAGAACATGAAAATTAATTTGGCACACGAAACAAAAGTTTGTACGTCATATTACATATCTACACTAAAATCAAGCGATATTGGGAAATGTGCATTCTTCAATACAAACTTACTCTAGCATTATGTCCCACATAATTCACTAAATTCAAAAGTTATATCGCAGATCACCTCGACTCTTCGGGGGTTTAGGAAATTTCCTGTGAACGTAATACGATACACACATTACAACCGTGGGATTAGGTTTTATTCTCAGACACGAGGGATTCAGTTACGCAACACGACGTTGGAGAGAGCAAAAACGCCCGCAGCGCTTCCGAGAGGACTTAGTAGCTCAGTTTGTGATTCAAGGGAAGCCTGGATCATCTTGTCCTCATTAATCTATTTTTCTGATAAATCCTTTTGGAACATGTATCGGATATCTGCAGGTTCTGTTAGCCTATCGTATGTTGTATTATATACCGTAGACCTCATAATAGATAGACTTGGCACGCTTCTCCATTTCTGGCTGGGCTAAAACTAATGGATATTAATAATATTCAGCGATAAAACTAATGGGTTTTTGTACAGGAGCACGTGATTTTGAATTCATCCGCTAGGTTGCTCTGGCATCAACATCATAATAGAATATGAAGTCTATACCAGAGCTTCCTAGCGGATGAATTAAAAAATCACATGCTCCTGTACAAAAACCCATTAGTTGTAGCGCAGCCAGAAATAGGGAAGCATGCTAAGTCTTATCTATTATGAGGTCTATGCGTGTACTCCCTTGGTGTTCATAAAAGTTGAAACTAATTTCAAGGTCATATTTCGTTGGAGTTACAATAGAAGTAGATTGCTTTTCAAGATATCAGTACGCATAAAAAGTAATTCCTTTATAGGTAAGCTTACGACCTGTCAGCACTTACTTGTATTACGATGTATTTTACTGTTAAATACGAAATGAATAATAAACTATTTGTCGGATTTCGTATAAGTAGCCCAGTTACAAAACGTAGTATGTCCATTGTGGCACTTTTCCAGGAAGAGTAAACTAAAATAGATTTTGCAGGCTTCTTACCTAGGAATGTTCTCTTTAAAGGGTAAGTATTGAAGTTTTCTCTCTGGTCATAACTTACTATCGAAGCCTAGGATATAAAGAATTTGGGAATACAATTCTCATTTTTTTCTAATATCTGGACATTTTACGTTTTGCAGTTGGGGTACACATACGTATAAATGAGCAAATTGTTTGATCTCGTATGTATGTTTAACTATTTTTTCCTTTGTTTGTAGTGGCGCTTTAGTGTTAGCTGACAATGGAATATGCTGCATTGATGAGTTTGATAAAATGAATGATTCTACAAGAAGTGTACTTCATGAAGTAAGTTACAAGAATATTCCTTTCTTTTGTAGCAGTTGGTGTTTAGTATTGAGTTGCCATTTCATATGAAAGAATTCCACGTACCATGTGTCAGAGTTATCACAACTAAAATAATTTTATCGGTCAGTTTGCACATAGTGTAACACTGGAAATTATGCTTATAGATTTTCTTATAGATTTGCTTATAGATAGTTTCATAGTGATTTATTTTATTAAGCGTAATACTATACTCTGTATAGTGTAGATCTTCAGTGTTTCAATGTGGCATAGAATTCACTTCTCTCTCAGTTTCGTTATCATTTATTAACTCTATATAAGTAATGCAGTGTGAGGATGGTTTCAGGAGTAATTAGCGGTTATTACAAAGTTGATGTGTAGAAATGTAGGGCGTCCTTACTCAGTTAATTGAACGTCTTGATATTTAGTTAGGAAACGCTAAAACATAAAATATCTCTCACATCTCAGTCAGGGTGACTTGATTTAAATCAAAATTTAAATCGTGAACTTTAATTTTATAATAAAATCGTTGATTTAAATCAAGTTTTCAAATCTTTAAAGTGAAAATCGGAAATGCGTTTTTCGTTCTTTTACTAATGCATAAGATTTATAACAAAAGATTTTCTCCATATAAATGATACTAAAATGTGACGACTAAATGATACTAGATTTATTACAGACTCCGGAACTTCCATGTTTGTTTAATTTTAATATTTTGTTTACCAGATGCACATAAATTTGTTATAATTGTGACTATCTTACTACGCACACAATAGTATTAAGCAAAATCATGTAAGAGTCCATACAGAGTCTTTTTTGCGGCTTGCTATTGAATTCAAAAGTCGAAGTTTTACGAGTAAAAACGTAAACAATGCGTGGTATTATATTATTATTATTATTCACGAACTCCAACTAATGTACTAATCCTCGGCGCGATACGTCAAAATACAAGCAGCGAAGAAACGGAACGGGATAATCCCGATTTTTATTTTCTTCATTATTCCCGATCTGGAACGGGAAAGTCCCGCTCAGGACCGGGAATATCCCGATTTGTACTTTCGAGTCAGCGTTGCCAACCGTATGGACATGTCCCTACTCATAGAAATATTTTAGGCATATTTCACGAAAGTAGGGACGGATTTTTAAATTCCGTTAAATTATAGGGATTTTTAGCTCTATTCTTTTAGCTAGGATTTTTAAATTATGTTAAATTATAGGGATTTTTAGCTCTATTCTTTTAGCATTGTCTTTAATAAAACTGCTATCGACAATGATCAATAACGGTAGCCATGGTACACGTACATGGAAATAGGGATATTTAATTAAGAAGGGACTAAACCTTCACTCGCCGTCATTTTTTTCTCAATAGATGTCACTACGTGCTGCTAGTGTTGCTAACTTACATTTACTATTAATTACTACGGAAAGTATTTAATATCATAAATGTGTTACGAAATAACTACTGCACATTATTTGGGATACAATCTCTTCATGTGAAAACAAAAGCTGTCGACACATTTTTTTAATGGCCGAGAGAAAGAGAAAGAGAAAGAGAGAGAGAGAGAGAGAGAGAGAGAGAGAGAAGAGAGAAAGTCAACAGTAATCGTATTGTTTACATTTGTATGACTAGTTTTTTTTCCTCCTTGTCCCTTGAGGTAACGGATCTGTTGTGCGTCTCCCAGCCTGCCTCCACATCCTAACATAAACATCATAAATAACTATTAAAAACCGCTGCTGAATGACAGAATTATTGCTTCGCGGTTGTTTCCTCTCCTTGCCATGCTCAAAGTGGATGAGAAAACGTAGTAGAAGAATGGGGGCCACACAAAGTGGGGGCAAATTAGCTCTTGAAAGTGAAGGCAAAGAATTTGGCTAGATATTCAGGAGGGATAGCATAATGTTTCGCACCTCTCAAACCCATTGATTACAAGGCGATAAACATAGCCATTCATTCATCGGACACGACACACACACATACACTACGCACATACATACATATTTATATAATTACATTGAGGCTTTGTATCCATACTTAATTTAATTAAAACAGGCTGAAGACACAGCAAGCCTGTGTTTCTCAACCCTTTTCATGCCGGGACCCCCTTTAACCATGTCTTACGGCCGATGACCCCCAACAGTAATTTTCCTGTTTATAATAAACGGTTTTCTTACACTTTGTTTTTCATAATCTCCTCCTGGTCTATCCATATATATCGTCATCATCATATTCAGCCGTTTTCTATCCACTGCTGGATGAAGGCCTCCCCCTTTCCACATGTCTCGGTCTGCTGCTATCCTCATCCATGTAGCTCCTGAAAAACGCTTTTGATTTCATCTACTCATCTTACATTTGGACGTCGTCTCGGTCGTTTCTTTTCTCTAGGAATCCACTGTAGTACATTTGTCGTCCACCTTCCATCCGTTCGTCTAGCTATGTGACCGGCCCATCTCCATTTCATCTTCTTCGCAGTCTTGATTACATCCTCTACCTTTGTTTGTGCGCGAATCCATTCATTTGTCTTCCTGTCCCTCCTGGTTATTCCTAGCATGCATCCCTCCATTGCTCTTTGTGTGACTCTCAATCTTTGAGTCGTTGGCGCATTCAATGTCCAAGTTTCGCAGCCGTACATCATTACAGGTAAGACACGTTGATTATAAACTTTACGCTTCAGATACATTGGTAGTTTGCTTTTGAAAATAAAGTGTAGTCTTCCAAAAGAACTCCACGCCATTTCACATCTATTTATTTCATCAGTCAACTTTGCATTCGATGTTTTGAGCTGGCCTAGGTAAACATACACAGTGTACATAAACAGACATAATTTTGCCTGTTTATGAATAAAATTACAATTATATCGGGACGGACGTAAGCTATAGTGCTGTTACCACCCTTACATATAATTTTATATTATAACTAACAATATATTTTTCCAAACATAACTTATTTTTTTCCTATAAATACTCTTCTTCCAAGTTCATGAAGGTAGAGTCAAGGGGAATATTTCCCCAATATCCCCCCCTTACCTACGCCACTGTGGAACGGTGCCCACCAAGCATCGTGATGCAATAAACGATAGTGAAGATCACAGTTTGAGCTTAACACTCCTCTGCCAACCCGTCTGGTCAGCGTGGGGGGAGTAGACCAATCTCCTCCCTCATCCAGTAGTAGATCGAATATGGCTGTGATTTATTATTATTATTATTATTATTACTATCATCATTTATTATTATTATATACAGAGTGTTTATGAACTACACCGTCAAATTTCTGGGGGTGATTTCTGAATCAAAAGAAGACAAAATTTTTCAAATATTAATAGTTTCGGAGCTACAGGCTACAGAAAGCGTGGAATGAACTTTAGACTGTCACATTTGTAACGTCACGAACAGTAGAGCCGTTGCGGCATGATACTATCAAAGACTTCAATTATGCACTATCGGAATTTATTTCAAGAAGCTATAAAATTATAATTCGGACTTTTTTACATTCTTTTCTTTACTTCACAATGGTTCGAGGTGTCCTCAAATCCTGCAACATTAATTTAGCACATTTCTCGACGTCATACGATGATGAAAATTTGCACAGTGACGTAAGTCGGGTGAAGATACAATATTATGTTGTTACTTTCAGTATATTTATATATTTTAAAAGCATATTTTA
Source organism: Lepisma saccharinum (assembly GCA_022664845.1). Classification (NCBI taxonomy): domain Eukaryota; kingdom Metazoa; phylum Arthropoda; class Insecta; order Zygentoma; family Lepismatidae; genus Lepisma; species Lepisma saccharinum. Next base: position 50,156 of record JAGDQP010012457.1, read on the forward strand.
ATATGTTTTTAACTTTACCCATAAATATTATCCTGCAACGCAGTGGCGTTCAGCTGGTGGCAGAACACTTTAGGATTTTGGTAAAAAAATATTAATATTTTTTTT